>JAGXEW010000927.1:0-40978 GCA_030684275.1 Acipenser oxyrinchus oxyrinchus | reverse complement strand
ATGAAAACCTCTCCTAGCTGTCTTACAAGCTCACCGTTTGTTCCTGAGTTCATGAAAACCTCTCCTAGCTGTCTTACAAGCTCACCGTTTGTTCCTGAGTTCATGAAAACCTCTCCTAGCTGTCTTACAAGCTCACCGTTTGTTCCTGAGTTCATGAAAACCTCTCCTAGCTGTCTTACAAGCTCACCGTTTGTTCCTGAGTTCATGAAAACCTCTCCTAGCTGTCTTACAAGCTCACCGTTTGTTCCTGAGTTCATGAAAACCTCTCCTAGCTGTCTTACAAGCTCACCGTTTGTTCCTGAGTTCATGAAAACCTCTCCTAGCTGTCTTACAAGCTCACCGTTTGTTCCTGAGTTCATGAAAACCTCTCCTAGCTGTCTTACAAGCTCACCGTTTGTTCCTGAGTTCATGAAAACCTCTCCTAGCTGTCTTACAAGCTCACCGTTTGTTCCTGAGTTCATGAAAACCTCTCCTAGCTGTCTTACAAGCTCACCGTTTGTTCCTGAGTTCATGAAAACCTCTCCTAGCTGTCTTACAAGCTCACCGTTTGTTCCTGAGTTCATGAAAACCTCTCCTAGCTGTCTTACAAGCTCACCGTTTGTTCCTGAGTTCATGAAAACCTCTCCTAGCTGTCTTACAAGCTCACCGTTTGTTCCTGAGTTCATGAAAACCTCTCCTAGCTGTCTTACAAGCTCACCGTTTGTTCCTGAGTTCATGAAAACCTCTCCTAGCTGTCTTACAAGCTCACCGTTTGTTCCTGAGTTCATGAAAACCTCTCCTAGCTGTCTTACAAGCTCACCGTTTGTTCCTGAGTTCATGAAAACCTCTCCTAGCTGTCTTACAAGCTCACCGTTTGTTCCTGAGTTCATGAAAACCTCTCCTAGCTGTCTTACAAGCTCACCGTTTGTTCCTGAGTTCATGAAAACCTCTCCTAGCTGTCTTACAAGCTCACCGTTTGTTCCTGAGTTCATGAAAACCTCTCCTAGCTGTCTTACAAGCTCACCGTTTGTTCCTGAGTTCATGAAAACCTCTCCTAGCTGTCTTACAAGCTCACCGTTTGTTCCTGAGTTCATGAAAACCTCTCCTAGCTGTCTTACAAGCTCACCGTTTGTTCCTGAGTTCATGAAAACCTCTCCTAGCTGTCTTACAAGCTCACCGTTTGTTCCTGAGTTCATGAAAACCTCTCCTAGCTGTCTTACAAGCTCACCGTTTGTTCCTGAGTTCATGAAAACCTCTCCTAGCTGTCTTACAAGCTCACCGTTTGTTCCTGAGTTCATGAAAACCTCTCCTAGCTGTCTTACAAGCTCACCGTTTGTTCCTGAGTTCATGAAAACCTCTCCTAGCTGTCTTACAAGCTCACCGTTTGTTCCTGAGTTCATGAAAACCTCTCCTAGCTGTCTTACAAGCTCACCGTTTGTTCCTGAGTTCATGAAAACCTCTCCTAGCTGTCTTACAAGCTCACCGTTTGTTCCTGAGTTCATGAAAACCTCTCCTAGCTGTCTTACAAGCTCACCGTTTGTTCCTGAGTTCATGAAAACCTCTCCTAGCTGTCTTACAAGCTCACCGTTTGTTCCTGAGTTCATGAAAACCTCTCCTAGCTGTCTTACAAGCTCACCGTTTGTTCCTGAGTTCATGAAAACCTCTCCTAGCTGTCTTACAAGCTCACCGTTTGTTCCTGAGTTCATGAAAACCTCTCCTAGCTGTCTTACAAGCTCACCGTTTGTTCCTGAGTTCATGAAAACCTCTCCTAGCTGTCTTACAAGCTCACCGTTTGTTCCTGAGTTCATGAAAACCTCTCCTAGCTGTCTTACAAGCTCACCGTTTGTTCCTGAGTTCATGAAAACCTCTCCTAGCTGTCTTACAAGCTCACCGTTTGTTCCTGAGTTCATGAAAACCTCTCCTAGCTGTCTTACAAGCTCACCGTTTGTTCCTGAGTTCATGAAAACCTCTCCTAGCTGTCTTACAAGCTCACCGTTTGTTCCTGAGTTCATGAAAACCTCTCCTAGCTGTCTTACAAGCTCACCGTTTGTTCCTGAGTTCATGAAAACCTCTCCTAGCTGTCTTACAAGCTCACCGTTTGTTCCTGAGTTCATGAAAACCTCTCCTAGCTGTCTTACAAGCTCACCGTTTGTTCCTGAGTTCATGAAAACCTCTCCTAGCTGTCTTACAAGCTCACCGTTTGTTCCTGAGTTCATGAAAACCTCTCCTAGCTGTCTTACAAGCTCACCGTTTGTTCCTGAGTTCATGAAAACCTCTCCTAGCTGTCTTACAAGCTCACCGTTTGTTCCTGAGTTCATGAAAACCTCTCCTAGCTGTCTTACAAGCTCACCGTTTGTTCCTGAGTTCATGAAAACCTCTCCTAGCTGTCTTACAAGCTCACCGTTTGTTCCTGAGTTCATGAAAACCTCTCCTAGCTGTCTTACAAGCTCACCGTTTGTTCCTGAGTTCATGAAAACCTCTCCTAGCTGTCTTACAAGCTCACCGTTTGTTCCTGAGTTCATGAAAACCTCTCCTAGCTGTCTTACAAGCTCACCGTTTGTTCCTGAGTTCATGAAAACCTCTCCTAGCTGTCTTACAAGCTCACCGTTTGTTCCTGAGTTCATGAAAACCTCTCCTAGCTGTCTTACAAGCTCACCGTTTGTTCCTGAGTTCATGAAAACCTCTCCTAGCTGTCTTACAAGCTCACCGTTTGTTCCTGAGTTCATGAAAACCTCTCCTAGCTGTCTTACAAGCTCACCGTTTGTTCCTGAGTTCATGAAAACCTCTCCTAGCTGTCTTACAAGCTCACCGTTTGTTCCTGAGTTCATGAAAACCTCTCCTAGCTGTCTTACAAGCTCACCGTTTGTTCCTGAGTTCATGAAAACCTCTCCTAGCTGTCTTACAAGCTCACCGTTTGTTCCTGAGTTCATGAAAACCTCTCCTAGCTGTCTTACAAGCTCACCGTTTGTTCCTGAGTTCATGAAAACCTCTCCTAGCTGTCTTACAAGCTCACCGTTTGTTCCTGAGTTCATGAAAACCTCTCCTAGCTGTCTTACAAGCTCACCGTTTGTTCCTGAGTTCATGAAAACCTCTCCTAGCTGTCTTACAAGCTCACCGTTTGTTCCTGAGTTCATGAAAACCTCTCCTAGCTGTCTTACAAGCTCACCGTTTGTTCCTGAGTTCATGAAAACCTCTCCTAGCTGTCTTACAAGCTCACCGTTTGTTCCTGAGTTCATGAAAACCTCTCCTAGCTGTCTTACAAGCTCACCGTTTGTTCCTGAGTTCATGAAAACCTCTCCTAGCTGTCTTACAAGCTCACCGTTTGTTCCTGAGTTCATGAAAACCTCTCCTAGCTGTCTTACAAGCTCACCGTTTGTTCCTGAGTTCATGAAAACCTCTCCTAGCTGTCTTACAAGCTCACCGTTTGTTCCTGAGTTCATGAAAACCTCTCCTAGCTGTCTTACAAGCTCACCGTTTGTTCCTGAGTTCATGAAAACCTCTCCTAGCTGTCTTACAAGCTCACCGTTTGTTCCTGAGTTCATGAAAACCTCTCCTAGCTGTCTTACAAGCTCACCGTTTGTTCCTGAGTTCATGAAAACCTCTCCTAGCTGTCTTACAAGCTCACCGTTTGTTCCTGAGTTCATGAAAACCTCTCCTAGCTGTCTTACAAGCTCACCGTTTGTTCCTGAGTTCATGAAAACCTCTCCTAGCTGTCTTACAAGCTCACCGTTTGTTCCTGAGTTCATGAAAACCTCTCCTAGCTGTCTTACAAGCTCACCGTTTGTTCCTGAGTTCATGAAAACCTCTCCTAGCTGTCTTACAAGCTCACCGTTTGTTCCTGAGTTCATGAAAACCTCTCCTAGCTGTCTTACAAGCTCACCGTTTGTTCCTGAGTTCATGAAAACCTCTCCTAGCTGTCTTACAAGCTCACCGTTTGTTCCTGAGTTCATGAAAACCTCTCCTAGCTGTCTTACAAGCTCACCGTTTGTTCCTGAGTTCATGAAAACCTCTCCTAGCTGTCTTACAAGCTCACCGTTTGTTCCTGAGTTCATGAAAACCTCTCCTAGCTGTCTTACAAGCTCACCGTTTGTTCCTGAGTTCATGAAAACCTCTCCTAGCTGTCTTACAAGCTCACCGTTTGTTCCTGAGTTCATGAAAACCTCTCCTAGCTGTCTTACAAGCTCACCGTTTGTTCCTGAGTTCATGAAAACCTCTCCTAGCTGTCTTACAAGCTCACCGTTTGTTCCTGAGTTCATGAAAACCTCTCCTAGCTGTCTTACAAGCTCACCGTTTGTTCCTGAGTTCATGAAAACCTCTCCTAGCTGTCTTACAAGCTCACCGTTTGTTCCTGAGTTCATGAAAACCTCTCCTAGCTGTCTTACAAGCTCACCGTTTGTTCCTGAGTTCATGAAAACCTCTCCTAGCTGTCTTACAAGCTCACCGTTTGTTCCTGAGTTCATGAAAACCTCTCCTAGCTGTCTTACAAGCTCACCGTTTGTTCCTGAGTTCATGAAAACCTCTCCTAGCTGTCTTACAAGCTCACCGTTTGTTCCTGAGTTCATGAAAACCTCTCCTAGCTGTCTTACAAGCTCACCGTTTGTTCCTGAGTTCATGAAAACCTCTCCTAGCTGTCTTACAAGCTCACCGTTTGTTCCTGAGTTCATGAAAACCTCTCCTAGCTGTCTTACAAGCTCACCGTTTGTTCCTGAGTTCATGAAAACCTCTCCTAGCTGTCTTACAAGCTCACCGTTTGTTCCTGAGTTCATGAAAACCTCTCCTAGCTGTCTTACAAGCTCACCGTTTGTTCCTGAGTTCATGAAAACCTCTCCTAGCTGTCTTACAAGCTCACCGTTTGTTCCTGAGTTCATGAAAACCTCTCCTAGCTGTCTTACAAGCTCACCGTTTGTTCCTGAGTTCATGAAAACCTCTCCTAGCTGTCTTACAAGCTCACCGTTTGTTCCTGAGTTCATGAAAACCTCTCCTAGCTGTCTTACAAGCTCACCGTTTGTTCCTGAGTTCATGAAAACCTCTCCTAGCTGTCTTACAAGCTCACCGTTTGTTCCTGAGTTCATGAAAACCTCTCCTAGCTGTCTTACAAGCTCACCGTTTGTTCCTGAGTTCATGAAAACCTCTCCTAGCTGTCTTACAAGCTCACCGTTTGTTCCTGAGTTCATGAAAACCTCTCCTAGCTGTCTTACAAGCTCACCGTTTGTTCCTGAGTTCATGAAAACCTCTCCTAGCTGTCTTACAAGCTCACCGTTTGTTCCTGAGTTCATGAAAACCTCTCCTAGCTGTCTTACAAGCTCACCGTTTGTTCCTGAGTTCATGAAAACCTCTCCTAGCTGTCTTACAAGCTCACCGTTTGTTCCTGAGTTCATGAAAACCTCTCCTAGCTGTCTTACAAGCTCACCGTTTGTTCCTGAGTTCATGAAAACCTCTCCTAGCTGTCTTACAAGCTCACCGTTTGTTCCTGAGTTCATGAAAACCTCTCCTAGCTGTCTTACAAGCTCACCGTTTGTTCCTGAGTTCATGAAAACCTCTCCTAGCTGTCTTACAAGCTCACCGTTTGTTCCTGAGTTCATGAAAACCTCTCCTAGCTGTCTTACAAGCTCACCGTTTGTTCCTGAGTTCATGAAAACCTCTCCTAGCTGTCTTACAAGCTCACCGTTTGTTCCTGAGTTCATGAAAACCTCTCCTAGCTGTCTTACAAGCTCACCGTTTGTTCCTGAGTTCATGAAAACCTCTCCTAGCTGTCTTACAAGCTCACCGTTTGTTCCTGAGTTCATGAAAACCTCTCCTAGCTGTCTTACAAGCTCACCGTTTGTTCCTGAGTTCATGAAAACCTCTCCTAGCTGTCTTACAAGCTCACCGTTTGTTCCTGAGTTCATGAAAACCTCTCCTAGCTGTCTTACAAGCTCACCGTTTGTTCCTGAGTTCATGAAAACCTCTCCTAGCTGTCTTACAAGCTCACCGTTTGTTCCTGAGTTCATGAAAACCTCTCCTAGCTGTCTTACAAGCTCACCGTTTGTTCCTGAGTTCATGAAAACCTCTCCTAGCTGTCTTACAAGCTCACCGTTTGTTCCTGAGTTCATGAAAACCTCTCCTAGCTGTCTTACAAGCTCACCGTTTGTTCCTGAGTTCATGAAAACCTCTCCTAGCTGTCTTACAAGCTCACCGTTTGTTCCTGAGTTCATGAAAACCTCTCCTAGCTGTCTTACAAGCTCACCGTTTGTTCCTGAGTTCATGAAAACCTCTCCTAGCTGTCTTACAAGCTCACCGTTTGTTCCTGAGTTCATGAAAACCTCTCCTAGCTGTCTTACAAGCTCACCGTTTGTTCCTGAGTTCATGAAAACCTCTCCTAGCTGTCTTACAAGCTCACCGTTTGTTCCTGAGTTCATGAAAACCTCTCCTAGCTGTCTTACAAGCTCACCGTTTGTTCCTGAGTTCATGAAAACCTCTCCTAGCTGTCTTACAAGCTCACCGTTTGTTCCTGAGTTCATGAAAACCTCTCCTAGCTGTCTTACAAGCTCACCGTTTGTTCCTGAGTTCATGAAAACCTCTCCTAGCTGTCTTACAAGCTCACCGTTTGTTCCTGAGTTCATGAAAACCTCTCCTAGCTGTCTTACAAGCTCACCGTTTGTTCCTGAGTTCATGAAAACCTCTCCTAGCTGTCTTACAAGCTCACCGTTTGTTCCTGAGTTCATGAAAACCTCTCCTAGCTGTCTTACAAGCTCACCGTTTGTTCCTGAGTTCATGAAAACCTCTCCTAGCTGTCTTACAAGCTCACCGTTTGTTCCTGAGTTCATGAAAACCTCTCCTAGCTGTCTTACAAGCTCACCGTTTGTTCCTGAGTTCATGAAAACCTCTCCTAGCTGTCTTACAAGCTCACCGTTTGTTCCTGAGTTCATGAAAACCTCTCCTAGCTGTCTTACAAGCTCACCGTTTGTTCCTGAGTTCATGAAAACCTCTCCTAGCTGTCTTACAAGCTCACCGTTTGTTCCTGAGTTCATGAAAACCTCTCCTAGCTGTCTTACAAGCTCACCGTTTGTTCCTGAGTTCATGAAAACCTCTCCTAGCTGTCTTACAAGCTCACCGTTTGTTCCTGAGTTCATGAAAACCTCTCCTAGCTGTCTTACAAGCTCACCGTTTGTTCCTGAGTTCATGAAAACCTCTCCTAGCTGTCTTACAAGCTCACCGTTTGTTCCTGAGTTCATGAAAACCTCTCCTAGCTGTCTTACAAGCTCACCGTTTGTTCCTGAGTTCATGAAAACCTCTCCTAGCTGTCTTACAAGCTCACCGTTTGTTCCTGAGTTCATGAAAACCTCTCCTAGCTGTCTTACAAGCTCACCGTTTGTTCCTGAGTTCATGAAAACCTCTCCTAGCTGTCTTACAAGCTCACCGTTTGTTCCTGAGTTCATGAAAACCTCTCCTAGCTGTCTTACAAGCTCACCGTTTGTTCCTGAGTTCATGAAAACCTCTCCTAGCTGTCTTACAAGCTCACCGTTTGTTCCTGAGTTCATGAAAACCTCTCCTAGCTGTCTTACAAGCTCACCGTTTGTTCCTGAGTTCATGAAAACCTCTCCTAGCTGTCTTACAAGCTCACCGTTTGTTCCTGAGTTCATGAAAACCTCTCCTAGCTGTCTTACAAGCTCACCGTTTGTTCCTGAGTTCATGAAAACCTCTCCTAGCTGTCTTACAAGCTCACCGTTTGTTCCTGAGTTCATGAAAACCTCTCCTAGCTGTCTTACAAGCTCACCGTTTGTTCCTGAGTTCATGAAAACCTCTCCTAGCTGTCTTACAAGCTCACCGTTTGTTCCTGAGTTCATGAAAACCTCTCCTAGCTGTCTTACAAGCTCACCGTTTGTTCCTGAGTTCATGAAAACCTCTCCTAGCTGTCTTACAAGCTCACCGTTTGTTCCTGAGTTCATGAAAACCTCTCCTAGCTGTCTTACAAGCTCACCGTTTGTTCCTGAGTTCATGAAAACCTCTCCTAGCTGTCTTACAAGCTCACCGTTTGTTCCTGAGTTCATGAAAACCTCTCCTAGCTGTCTTACAAGCTCACCGTTTGTTCCTGAGTTCATGAAAACCTCTCCTAGCTGTCTTACAAGCTCACCGTTTGTTCCTGAGTTCATGAAAACCTCTCCTAGCTGTCTTACAAGCTCACCGTTTGTTCCTGAGTTCATGAAAACCTCTCCTAGCTGTCTTACAAGCTCACCGTTTGTTCCTGAGTTCATGAAAACCTCTCCTAGCTGTCTTACAAGCTCACCGTTTGTTCCTGAGTTCATGAAAACCTCTCCTAGCTGTCTTACAAGCTCACCGTTTGTTCCTGAGTTCATGAAAACCTCTCCTAGCTGTCTTACAAGCTCACCGTTTGTTCCTGAGTTCATGAAAACCTCTCCTAGCTGTCTTACAAGCTCACCGTTTGTTCCTGAGTTCATGAAAACCTCTCCTAGCTGTCTTACAAGCTCACCGTTTGTTCCTGAGTTCATGAAAACCTCTCCTAGCTGTCTTACAAGCTCACCGTTTGTTCCTGAGTTCATGAAAACCTCTCCTAGCTGTCTTACAAGCTCACCGTTTGTTCCTGAGTTCATGAAAACCTCTCCTAGCTGTCTTACAAGCTCACCGTTTGTTCCTGAGTTCATGAAAACCTCTCCTAGCTGTCTTACAAGCTCACCGTTTGTTCCTGAGTTCATGAAAACCTCTCCTAGCTGTCTTACAAGCTCACCGTTTGTTCCTGAGTTCATGAAAACCTCTCCTAGCTGTCTTACAAGCTCACCGTTTGTTCCTGAGTTCATGAAAACCTCTCCTAGCTGTCTTACAAGCTCACCGTTTGTTCCTGAGTTCATGAAAACCTCTCCTAGCTGTCTTACAAGCTCACCGTTTGTTCCTGAGTTCATGAAAACCTCTCCTAGCTGTCTTACAAGCTCACCGTTTGTTCCTGAGTTCATGAAAACCTCTCCTAGCTGTCTTACAAGCTCACCGTTTGTTCCTGAGTTCATGAAAACCTCTCCTAGCTGTCTTACAAGCTCACCGTTTGTTCCTGAGTTCATGAAAACCTCTCCTAGCTGTCTTACAAGCTCACCGTTTGTTCCTGAGTTCATGAAAACCTCTCCTAGCTGTCTTACAAGCTCACCGTTTGTTCCTGAGTTCATGAAAACCTCTCCTAGCTGTCTTACAAGCTCACCGTTTGTTCCTGAGTTCATGAAAACCTCTCCTAGCTGTCTTACAAGCTCACCGTTTGTTCCTGAGTTCATGAAAACCTCTCCTAGCTGTCTTACAAGCTCACCGTTTGTTCCTGAGTTCATGAAAACCTCTCCTAGCTGTCTTACAAGCTCACCGTTTGTTCCTGAGTTCATGAAAACCTCTCCTAGCTGTCTTACAAGCTCACCGTTTGTTCCTGAGTTCATGAAAACCTCTCCTAGCTGTCTTACAAGCTCACCGTTTGTTCCTGAGTTCATGAAAACCTCTCCTAGCTGTCTTACAAGCTCACCGTTTGTTCCTGAGTTCATGAAAACCTCTCCTAGCTGTCTTACAAGCTCACCGTTTGTTCCTGAGTTCATGAAAACCTCTCCTAGCTGTCTTACAAGCTCACCGTTTGTTCCTGAGTTCATGAAAACCTCTCCTAGCTGTCTTACAAGCTCACCGTTTGTTCCTGAGTTCATGAAAACCTCTCCTAGCTGTCTTACAAGCTCACCGTTTGTTCCTGAGTTCATGAAAACCTCTCCTAGCTGTCTTACAAGCTCACCGTTTGTTCCTGAGTTCATGAAAACCTCTCCTAGCTGTCTTACAAGCTCACCGTTTGTTCCTGAGTTCATGAAAACCTCTCCTAGCTGTCTTACAAGCTCACCGTTTGTTCCTGAGTTCATGAAAACCTCTCCTAGCTGTCTTACAAGCTCACCGTTTGTTCCTGAGTTCATGAAAACCTCTCCTAGCTGTCTTACAAGCTCACCGTTTGTTCCTGAGTTCATGAAAACCTCTCCTAGCTGTCTTACAAGCTCACCGTTTGTTCCTGAGTTCATGAAAACCTCTCCTAGCTGTCTTACAAGCTCACCGTTTGTTCCTGAGTTCATGAAAACCTCTCCTAGCTGTCTTACAAGCTCACCGTTTGTTCCTGAGTTCATGAAAACCTCTCCTAGCTGTCTTACAAGCTCACCGTTTGTTCCTGAGTTCATGAAAACCTCTCCTAGCTGTCTTACAAGCTCACCGTTTGTTCCTGAGTTCATGAAAACCTCTCCTAGCTGTCTTACAAGCTCACCGTTTGTTCCTGAGTTCATGAAAACCTCTCCTAGCTGTCTTACAAGCTCACCGTTTGTTCCTGAGTTCATGAAAACCTCTCCTAGCTGTCTTACAAGCTCACCGTTTGTTCCTGAGTTCATGAAAACCTCTCCTAGCTGTCTTACAAGCTCACCGTTTGTTCCTGAGTTCATGAAAACCTCTCCTAGCTGTCTTACAAGCTCACCGTTTGTTCCTGAGTTCATGAAAACCTCTCCTAGCTGTCTTACAAGCTCACCGTTTGTTCCTGAGTTCATGAAAACCTCTCCTAGCTGTCTTACAAGCTCACCGTTTGTTCCTGAGTTCATGAAAACCTCTCCTAGCTGTCTTACAAGCTCACCGTTTGTTCCTGAGTTCATGAAAACCTCTCCTAGCTGTCTTACAAGCTCACCGTTTGTTCCTGAGTTCATGAAAACCTCTCCTAGCTGTCTTACAAGCTCACCGTTTGTTCCTGAGTTCATGAAAACCTCTCCTAGCTGTCTTACAAGCTCACCGTTTGTTCCTGAGTTCATGAAAACCTCTCCTAGCTGTCTTACAAGCTCACCGTTTGTTCCTGAGTTCATGAAAACCTCTCCTAGCTGTCTTACAAGCTCACCGTTTGTTCCTGAGTTCATGAAAACCTCTCCTAGCTGTCTTACAAGCTCACCGTTTGTTCCTGAGTTCATGAAAACCTCTCCTAGCTGTCTTACAAGCTCACCGTTTGTTCCTGAGTTCATGAAAACCTCTCCTAGCTGTCTTACAAGCTCACCGTTTGTTCCTGAGTTCATGAAAACCTCTCCTAGCTGTCTTACAAGCTCACCGTTTGTTCCTGAGTTCATGAAAACCTCTCCTAGCTGTCTTACAAGCTCACCGTTTGTTCCTGAGTTCATGAAAACCTCTCCTAGCTGTCTTACAAGCTCACCGTTTGTTCCTGAGTTCATGAAAACCTCTCCTAGCTGTCTTACAAGCTCACCGTTTGTTCCTGAGTTCATGAAAACCTCTCCTAGCTGTCTTACAAGCTCACCGTTTGTTCCTGAGTTCATGAAAACCTCTCCTAGCTGTCTTACAAGCTCACCGTTTGTTCCTGAGTTCATGAAAACCTCTCCTAGCTGTCTTACAAGCTCACCGTTTGTTCCTGAGTTCATGAAAACCTCTCCTAGCTGTCTTACAAGCTCACCGTTTGTTCCTGAGTTCATGAAAACCTCTCCTAGCTGTCTTACAAGCTCACCGTTTGTTCCTGAGTTCATGAAAACCTCTCCTAGCTGTCTTACAAGCTCACCGTTTGTTCCTGAGTTCATGAAAACCTCTCCTAGCTGTCTTACAAGCTCACCGTTTGTTCCTGAGTTCATGAAAACCTCTCCTAGCTGTCTTACAAGCTCACCGTTTGTTCCTGAGTTCATGAAAACCTCTCCTAGCTGTCTTACAAGCTCACCGTTTGTTCCTGAGTTCATGAAAACCTCTCCTAGCTGTCTTACAAGCTCACCGTTTGTTCCTGAGTTCATGAAAACCTCTCCTAGCTGTCTTACAAGCTCACCGTTTGTTCCTGAGTTCATGAAAACCTCTCCTAGCTGTCTTACAAGCTCACCGTTTGTTCCTGAGTTCATGAAAACCTCTCCTAGCTGTCTTACAAGCTCACCGTTTGTTCCTGAGTTCATGAAAACCTCTCCTAGCTGTCTTACAAGCTCACCGTTTGTTCCTGAGTTCATGAAAACCTCTCCTAGCTGTCTTACAAGCTCACCGTTTGTTCCTGAGTTCATGAAAACCTCTCCTAGCTGTCTTACAAGCTCACCGTTTGTTCCTGAGTTCATGAAAACCTCTCCTAGCTGTCTTACAAGCTCACCGTTTGTTCCTGAGTTCATGAAAACCTCTCCTAGCTGTCTTACAAGCTCACCGTTTGTTCCTGAGTTCATGAAAACCTCTCCTAGCTGTCTTACAAGCTCACCGTTTGTTCCTGAGTTCATGAAAACCTCTCCTAGCTGTCTTACAAGCTCACCGTTTGTTCCTGAGTTCATGAAAACCTCTCCTAGCTGTCTTACAAGCTCACCGTTTGTTCCTGAGTTCATGAAAACCTCTCCTAGCTGTCTTACAAGCTCACCGTTTGTTCCTGAGTTCATGAAAACCTCTCCTAGCTGTCTTACAAGCTCACCGTTTGTTCCTGAGTTCATGAAAACCTCTCCTAGCTGTCTTACAAGCTCACCGTTTGTTCCTGAGTTCATGAAAACCTCTCCTAGCTGTCTTACAAGCTCACCGTTTGTTCCTGAGTTCATGAAAACCTCTCCTAGCTGTCTTACAAGCTCACCGTTTGTTCCTGAGTTCATGAAAACCTCTCCTAGCTGTCTTACAAGCTCACCGTTTGTTCCTGAGTTCATGAAAACCTCTCCTAGCTGTCTTACAAGCTCACCGTTTGTTCCTGAGTTCATGAAAACCTCTCCTAGCTGTCTTACAAGCTCACCGTTTGTTCCTGAGTTCATGAAAACCTCTCCTAGCTGTCTTACAAGCTCACCGTTTGTTCCTGAGTTCATGAAAACCTCTCCTAGCTGTCTTACAAGCTCACCGTTTGTTCCTGAGTTCATGAAAACCTCTCCTAGCTGTCTTACAAGCTCACCGTTTGTTCCTGAGTTCATGAAAACCTCTCCTAGCTGTCTTACAAGCTCACCGTTTGTTCCTGAGTTCATGAAAACCTCTCCTAGCTGTCTTACAAGCTCACCGTTTGTTCCTGAGTTCATGAAAACCTCTCCTAGCTGTCTTACAAGCTCACCGTTTGTTCCTGAGTTCATGAAAACCTCTCCTAGCTGTCTTACAAGCTCACCGTTTGTTCCTGAGTTCATGAAAACCTCTCCTAGCTGTCTTACAAGCTCACCGTTTGTTCCTGAGTTCATGAAAACCTCTCCTAGCTGTCTTACAAGCTCACCGTTTGTTCCTGAGTTCATGAAAACCTCTCCTAGCTGTCTTACAAGCTCACCGTTTGTTCCTGAGTTCATGAAAACCTCTCCTAGCTGTCTTACAAGCTCACCGTTTGTTCCTGAGTTCATGAAAACCTCTCCTAGCTGTCTTACAAGCTCACCGTTTGTTCCTGAGTTCATGAAAACCTCTCCTAGCTGTCTTACAAGCTCACCGTTTGTTCCTGAGTTCATGAAAACCTCTCCTAGCTGTCTTACAAGCTCACCGTTTGTTCCTGAGTTCATGAAAACCTCTCCTAGCTGTCTTACAAGCTCACCGTTTGTTCCTGAGTTCATGAAAACCTCTCCTAGCTGTCTTACAAGCTCACCGTTTGTTCCTGAGTTCATGAAAACCTCTCCTAGCTGTCTTACAAGCTCACCGTTTGTTCCTGAGTTCATGAAAACCTCTCCTAGCTGTCTTACAAGCTCACCGTTTGTTCCTGAGTTCATGAAAACCTCTCCTAGCTGTCTTACAAGCTCACCGTTTGTTCCTGAGTTCATGAAAACCTCTCCTAGCTGTCTTACAAGCTCACCGTTTGTTCCTGAGTTCATGAAAACCTCTCCTAGCTGTCTTACAAGCTCACCGTTTGTTCCTGAGTTCATGAAAACCTCTCCTAGCTGTCTTACAAGCTCACCGTTTGTTCCTGAGTTCATGAAAACCTCTCCTAGCTGTCTTACAAGCTCACCGTTTGTTCCTGAGTTCATGAAAACCTCTCCTAGCTGTCTTACAAGCTCACCGTTTGTTCCTGAGTTCATGAAAACCTCTCCTAGCTGTCTTACAAGCTCACCGTTTGTTCCTGAGTTCATGAAAACCTCTCCTAGCTGTCTTACAAGCTCACCGTTTGTTCCTGAGTTCATGAAAACCTCTCCTAGCTGTCTTACAAGCTCACCGTTTGTTCCTGAGTTCATGAAAACCTCTCCTAGCTGTCTTACAAGCTCACCGTTTGTTCCTGAGTTCATGAAAACCTCTCCTAGCTGTCTTACAAGCTCACCGTTTGTTCCTGAGTTCATGAAAACCTCTCCTAGCTGTCTTACAAGCTCACCGTTTGTTCCTGAGTTCATGAAAACCTCTCCTAGCTGTCTTACAAGCTCACCGTTTGTTCCTGAGTTCATGAAAACCTCTCCTAGCTGTCTTACAAGCTCACCGTTTGTTCCTGAGTTCATGAAAACCTCTCCTAGCTGTCTTACAAGCTCACCGTTTGTTCCTGAGTTCATGAAAACCTCTCCTAGCTGTCTTACAAGCTCACCGTTTGTTCCTGAGTTCATGAAAACCTCTCCTAGCTGTCTTACAAGCTCACCGTTTGTTCCTGAGTTCATGAAAACCTCTCCTAGCTGTCTTACAAGCTCACCGTTTGTTCCTGAGTTCATGAAAACCTCTCCTAGCTGTCTTACAAGCTCACCGTTTGTTCCTGAGTTCATGAAAACCTCTCCTAGCTGTCTTACAAGCTCACCGTTTGTTCCTGAGTTCATGAAAACCTCTCCTAGCTGTCTTACAAGCTCACCGTTTGTTCCTGAGTTCATGAAAACCTCTCCTAGCTGTCTTACAAGCTCACCGTTTGTTCCTGAGTTCATGAAAACCTCTCCTAGCTGTCTTACAAGCTCACCGTTTGTTCCTGAGTTCATGAAAACCTCTCCTAGCTGTCTTACAAGCTCACCGTTTGTTCCTGAGTTCATGAAAACCTCTCCTAGCTGTCTTACAAGCTCACCGTTTGTTCCTGAGTTCATGAAAACCTCTCCTAGCTGTCTTACAAGCTCACCGTTTGTTCCTGAGTTCATGAAAACCTCTCCTAGCTGTCTTACAAGCTCACCGTTTGTTCCTGAGTTCATGAAAACCTCTCCTAGCTGTCTTACAAGCTCACCGTTTGTTCCTGAGTTCATGAAAACCTCTCCTAGCTGTCTTACAAGCTCACCGTTTGTTCCTGAGTTCATGAAAACCTCTCCTAGCTGTCTTACAAGCTCACCGTTTGTTCCTGAGTTCATGAAAACCTCTCCTAGCTGTCTTACAAGCTCACCGTTTGTTCCTGAGTTCATGAAAACCTCTCCTAGCTGTCTTACAAGCTCACCGTTTGTTCCTGAGTTCATGAAAACCTCTCCTAGCTGTCTTACAAGCTCACCGTTTGTTCCTGAGTTCATGAAAACCTCTCCTAGCTGTCTTACAAGCTCACCGTTTGTTCCTGAGTTCATGAAAACCTCTCCTAGCTGTCTTACAAGCTCACCGTTTGTTCCTGAGTTCATGAAAACCTCTCCTAGCTGTCTTACAAGCTCACCGTTTGTTCCTGAGTTCATGAAAACCTCTCCTAGCTGTCTTACAAGCTCACCGTTTGTTCCTGAGTTCATGAAAACCTCTCCTAGCTGTCTTACAAGCTCACCGTTTGTTCCTGAGTTCATGAAAACCTCTCCTAGCTGTCTTACAAGCTCACCGTTTGTTCCTGAGTTCATGAAAACCTCTCCTAGCTGTCTTACAAGCTCACCGTTTGTTCCTGAGTTCATGAAAACCTCTCCTAGCTGTCTTACAAGCTCACCGTTTGTTCCTGAGTTCATGAAAACCTCTCCTAGCTGTCTTACAAGCTCACCGTTTGTTCCTGAGTTCATGAAAACCTCTCCTAGCTGTCTTACAAGCTCACCGTTTGTTCCTGAGTTCATGAAAACCTCTCCTAGCTGTCTTACAAGCTCACCGTTTGTTCCTGAGTTCATGAAAACCTCTCCTAGCTGTCTTACAAGCTCACCGTTTGTTCCTGAGTTCATGAAAACCTCTCCTAGCTGTCTTACAAGCTCACCGTTTGTTCCTGAGTTCATGAAAACCTCTCCTAGCTGTCTTACAAGCTCACCGTTTGTTCCTGAGTTCATGAAAACCTCTCCTAGCTGTCTTACAAGCTCACCGTTTGTTCCTGAGTTCATGAAAACCTCTCCTAGCTGTCTTACAAGCTCACCGTTTGTTCCTGAGTTCATGAAAACCTCTCCTAGCTGTCTTACAAGCTCACCGTTTGTTCCTGAGTTCATGAAAACCTCTCCTAGCTGTCTTACAAGCTCACCGTTTGTTCCTGAGTTCATGAAAACCTCTCCTAGCTGTCTTACAAGCTCACCGTTTGTTCCTGAGTTCATGAAAACCTCTCCTAGCTGTCTTACAAGCTCACCGTTTGTTCCTGAGTTCATGAAAACCTCTCCTAGCTGTCTTACAAGCTCACCGTTTGTTCCTGAGTTCATGAAAACCTCTCCTAGCTGTCTTACAAGCTCACCGTTTGTTCCTGAGTTCATGAAAACCTCTCCTAGCTGTCTTACAAGCTCACCGTTTGTTCCTGAGTTCATGAAAACCTCTCCTAGCTGTCTTACAAGCTCACCGTTTGTTCCTGAGTTCATGAAAACCTCTCCTAGCTGTCTTACAAGCTCACCGTTTGTTCCTGAGTTCATGAAAACCTCTCCTAGCTGTCTTACAAGCTCACCGTTTGTTCCTGAGTTCATGAAAACCTCTCCTAGCTGTCTTACAAGCTCACCGTTTGTTCCTGAGTTCATGAAAACCTCTCCTAGCTGTCTTACAAGCTCACCGTTTGTTCCTGAGTTCATGAAAACCTCTCCTAGCTGTCTTACAAGCTCACCGTTTGTTCCTGAGTTCATGAAAACCTCTCCTAGCTGTCTTACAAGCTCACCGTTTGTTCCTGAGTTCATGAAAACCTCTCCTAGCTGTCTTACAAGCTCACCGTTTGTTCCTGAGTTCATGAAAACCTCTCCTAGCTGTCTTACAAGCTCACCGTTTGTTCCTGAGTTCATGAAAACCTCTCCTAGCTGTCTTACAAGCTCACCGTTTGTTCCTGAGTTCATGAAAACCTCTCCTAGCTGTCTTACAAGCTCACCGTTTGTTCCTGAGTTCATGAAAACCTCTCCTAGCTGTCTTACAAGCTCACCGTTTGTTCCTGAGTTCATGAAAACCTCTCCTAGCTGTCTTACAAGCTCACCGTTTGTTCCTGAGTTCATGAAAACCTCTCCTAGCTGTCTTACAAGCTCACCGTTTGTTCCTGAGTTCATGAAAACCTCTCCTAGCTGTCTTACAAGCTCACCGTTTGTTCCTGAGTTCATGAAAACCTCTCCTAGCTGTCTTACAAGCTCACCGTTTGTTCCTGAGTTCATGAAAACCTCTCCTAGCTGTCTTACAAGCTCACCGTTTGTTCCTGAGTTCATGAAAACCTCTCCTAGCTGTCTTACAAGCTCACCGTTTGTTCCTGAGTTCATGAAAACCTCTCCTAGCTGTCTTACAAGCTCACCGTTTGTTCCTGAGTTCATGAAAACCTCTCCTAGCTGTCTTACAAGCTCACCGTTTGTTCCTGAGTTCATGAAAACCTCTCCTAGCTGTCTTACAAGCTCACCGTTTGTTCCTGAGTTCATGAAAACCTCTCCTAGCTGTCTTACAAGCTCACCGTTTGTTCCTGAGTTCATGAAAACCTCTCCTAGCTGTCTTACAAGCTCACCGTTTGTTCCTGAGTTCATGAAAACCTCTCCTAGCTGTCTTACAAGCTCACCGTTTGTTCCTGAGTTCATGAAAACCTCTCCTAGCTGTCTTACAAGCTCACCGTTTGTTCCTGAGTTCATGAAAACCTCTCCTAGCTGTCTTACAAGCTCACCGTTTGTTCCTGAGTTCATGAAAACCTCTCCTAGCTGTCTTACAAGCTCACCGTTTGTTCCTGAGTTCATGAAAACCTCTCCTAGCTGTCTTACAAGCTCACCGTTTGTTCCTGAGTTCATGAAAACCTCTCCTAGCTGTCTTACAAGCTCACCGTTTGTTCCTGAGTTCATGAAAACCTCTCCTAGCTGTCTTACAAGCTCACCGTTTGTTCCTGAGTTCATGAAAACCTCTCCTAGCTGTCTTACAAGCTCACCGTTTGTTCCTGAGTTCATGAAAACCTCTCCTAGCTGTCTTACAAGCTCACCGTTTGTTCCTGAGTTCATGAAAACCTCTCCTAGCTGTCTTACAAGCTCACCGTTTGTTCCTGAGTTCATGAAAACCTCTCCTAGCTGTCTTACAAGCTCACCGTTTGTTCCTGAGTTCATGAAAACCTCTCCTAGCTGTCTTACAAGCTCACCGTTTGTTCCTGAGTTCATGAAAACCTCTCCTAGCTGTCTTACAAGCTCACCGTTTGTTCCTGAGTTCATGAAAACCTCTCCTAGCTGTCTTACAAGCTCACCGTTTGTTCCTGAGTTCATGAAAACCTCTCCTAGCTGTCTTACAAGCTCACCGTTTGTTCCTGAGTTCATGAAAACCTCTCCTAGCTGTCTTACAAGCTCACCGTTTGTTCCTGAGTTCATGAAAACCTCTCCTAGCTGTCTTACAAGCTCACCGTTTGTTCCTGAGTTCATGAAAACCTCTCCTAGCTGTCTTACAAGCTCACCGTTTGTTCCTGAGTTCATGAAAACCTCTCCTAGCTGTCTTACAAGCTCACCGTTTGTTCCTGAGTTCATGAAAACCTCTCCTAGCTGTCTTACAAGCTCACCGTTTGTTCCTGAGTTCATGAAAACCTCTCCTAGCTGTCTTACAAGCTCACCGTTTGTTCCTGAGTTCATGAAAACCTCTCCTAGCTGTCTTACAAGCTCACCGTTTGTTCCTGAGTTCATGAAAACCTCTCCTAGCTGTCTTACAAGCTCACCGTTTGTTCCTGAGTTCATGAAAACCTCTCCTAGCTGTCTTACAAGCTCACCGTTTGTTCCTGAGTTCATGAAAACCTCTCCTAGCTGTCTTACAAGCTCACCGTTTGTTCCTGAGTTCATGAAAACCTCTCCTAGCTGTCTTACAAGCTCACCGTTTGTTCCTGAGTTCATGAAAACCTCTCCTAGCTGTCTTACAAGCTCACCGTTTGTTCCTGAGTTCATGAAAACCTCTCCTAGCTGTCTTACAAGCTCACCGTTTGTTCCTGAGTTCATGAAAACCTCTCCTAGCTGTCTTACAAGCTCACCGTTTGTTCCTGAGTTCATGAAAACCTCTCCTAGCTGTCTTACAAGCTCACCGTTTGTTCCTGAGTTCATGAAAACCTCTCCTAGCTGTCTTACAAGCTCACCGTTTGTTCCTGAGTTCATGAAAACCTCTCCTAGCTGTCTTACAAGCTCACCGTTTGTTCCTGAGTTCATGAAAACCTCTCCTAGCTGTCTTACAAGCTCACCGTTTGTTCCTGAGTTCATGAAAACCTCTCCTAGCTGTCTTACAAGCTCACCGTTTGTTCCTGAGTTCATGAAAACCTCTCCTAGCTGTCTTACAAGCTCACCGTTTGTTCCTGAGTTCATGAAAACCTCTCCTAGCTGTCTTACAAGCTCACCGTTTGTTCCTGAGTTCATGAAAACCTCTCCTAGCTGTCTTACAAGCTCACCGTTTGTTCCTGAGTTCATGAAAACCTCTCCTAGCTGTCTTACAAGCTCACCGTTTGTTCCTGAGTTCATGAAAACCTCTCCTAGCTGTCTTACAAGCTCACCGTTTGTTCCTGAGTTCATGAAAACCTCTCCTAGCTGTCTTACAAGCTCACCGTTTGTTCCTGAGTTCATGAAAACCTCTCCTAGCTGTCTTACAAGCTCACCGTTTGTTCCTGAGTTCATGAAAACCTCTCCTAGCTGTCTTACAAGCTCACCGTTTGTTCCTGAGTTCATGAAAACCTCTCCTAGCTGTCTTACAAGCTCACCGTTTGTTCCTGAGTTCATGAAAACCTCTCCTAGCTGTCTTACAAGCTCACCGTTTGTTCCTGAGTTCATGAAAACCTCTCCTAGCTGTCTTACAAGCTCACCGTTTGTTCCTGAGTTCATGAAAACCTCTCCTAGCTGTCTTACAAGCTCACCGTTTGTTCCTGAGTTCATGAAAACCTCTCCTAGCTGTCTTACAAGCTCACCGTTTGTTCCTGAGTTCATGAAAACCTCTCCTAGCTGTCTTACAAGCTCACCGTTTGTTCCTGAGTTCATGAAAACCTCTCCTAGCTGTCTTACAAGCTCACCGTTTGTTCCTGAGTTCATGAAAACCTCTCCTAGCTGTCTTACAAGCTCACCGTTTGTTCCTGAGTTCATGAAAACCTCTCCTAGCTGTCTTACAAGCTCACCGTTTGTTCCTGAGTTCATGAAAACCTCTCCTAGCTGTCTTACAAGCTCACCGTTTGTTCCTGAGTTCATGAAAACCTCTCCTAGCTGTCTTACAAGCTCACCGTTTGTTCCTGAGTTCATGAAAACCTCTCCTAGCTGTCTTACAAGCTCACCGTTTGTTCCTGAGTTCATGAAAACCTCTCCTAGCTGTCTTACAAGCTCACCGTTTGTTCCTGAGTTCATGAAAACCTCTCCTAGCTGTCTTACAAGCTCACCGTTTGTTCCTGAGTTCATGAAAACCTCTCCTAGCTGTCTTACAAGCTCACCGTTTGTTCCTGAGTTCATGAAAACCTCTCCTAGCTGTCTTACAAGCTCACCGTTTGTTCCTGAGTTCATGAAAACCTCTCCTAGCTGTCTTACAAGCTCACCGTTTGTTCCTGAGTTCATGAAAACCTCTCCTAGCTGTCTTACAAGCTCACCGTTTGTTCCTGAGTTCATGAAAACCTCTCCTAGCTGTCTTACAAGCTCACCGTTTGTTCCTGAGTTCATGAAAACCTCTCCTAGCTGTCTTACAAGCTCACCGTTTGTTCCTGAGTTCATGAAAACCTCTCCTAGCTGTCTTACAAGCTCACCGTTTGTTCCTGAGTTCATGAAAACCTCTCCTAGCTGTCTTACAAGCTCACCGTTTGTTCCTGAGTTCATGAAAACCTCTCCTAGCTGTCTTACAAGCTCACCGTTTGTTCCTGAGTTCATGAAAACCTCTCCTAGCTGTCTTACAAGCTCACCGTTTGTTCCTGAGTTCATGAAAACCTCTCCTAGCTGTCTTACAAGCTCACCGTTTGTTCCTGAGTTCATGAAAACCTCTCCTAGCTGTCTTACAAGCTCACCGTTTGTTCCTGAGTTCATGAAAACCTCTCCTAGCTGTCTTACAAGCTCACCGTTTGTTCCTGAGTTCATGAAAACCTCTCCTAGCTGTCTTACAAGCTCACCGTTTGTTCCTGAGTTCATGAAAACCTCTCCTAGCTGTCTTACAAGCTCACCGTTTGTTCCTGAGTTCATGAAAACCTCTCCTAGCTGTCTTACAAGCTCACCGTTTGTTCCTGAGTTCATGAAAACCTCTCCTAGCTGTCTTACAAGCTCACCGTTTGTTCCTGAGTTCATGAAAACCTCTCCTAGCTGTCTTACAAGCTCACCGTTTGTTCCTGAGTTCATGAAAACCTCTCCTAGCTGTCTTACAAGCTCACCGTTTGTTCCTGAGTTCATGAAAACCTCTCCTAGCTGTCTTACAAGCTCACCGTTTGTTCCTGAGTTCATGAAAACCTCTCCTAGCTGTCTTACAAGCTCACCGTTTGTTCCTGAGTTCATGAAAACCTCTCCTAGCTGTCTTACAAGCTCACCGTTTGTTCCTGAGTTCATGAAAACCTCTCCTAGCTGTCTTACAAGCTCACCGTTTGTTCCTGAGTTCATGAAAACCTCTCCTAGCTGTCTTACAAGCTCACCGTTTGTTCCTGAGTTCATGAAAACCTCTCCTAGCTGTCTTACAAGCTCACCGTTTGTTCCTGAGTTCATGAAAACCTCTCCTAGCTGTCTTACAAGCTCACCGTTTGTTCCTGAGTTCATGAAAACCTCTCCTAGCTGTCTTACAAGCTCACCGTTTGTTCCTGAGTTCATGAAAACCTCTCCTAGCTGTCTTACAAGCTCACCGTTTGTTCCTGAGTTCATGAAAACCTCTCCTAGCTGTCTTACAAGCTCACCGTTTGTTCCTGAGTTCATGAAAACCTCTCCTAGCTGTCTTACAAGCTCACCGTTTGTTCCTGAGTTCATGAAAACCTCTCCTAGCTGTCTTACAAGCTCACCGTTTGTTCCTGAGTTCATGAAAACCTCTCCTAGCTGTCTTACAAGCTCACCGTTTGTTCCTGAGTTCATGAAAACCTCTCCTAGCTGTCTTACAAGCTCACCGTTTGTTCCTGAGTTCATGAAAACCTCTCCTAGCTGTCTTACAAGCTCACCGTTTGTTCCTGAGTTCATGAAAACCTCTCCTAGCTGTCTTACAAGCTCACCGTTTGTTCCTGAGTTCATGAAAACCTCTCCTAGCTGTCTTACAAGCTCACCGTTTGTTCCTGAGTTCATGAAAACCTCTCCTAGCTGTCTTACAAGCTCACCGTTTGTTCCTGAGTTCATGAAAACCTCTCCTAGCTGTCTTACAAGCTCACCGTTTGTTCCTGAGTTCATGAAAACCTCTCCTAGCTGTCTTACAAGCTCACCGTTTGTTCCTGAGTTCATGAAAACCTCTCCTAGCTGTCTTACAAGCTCACCGTTTGTTCCTGAGTTCATGAAAACCTCTCCTAGCTGTCTTACAAGCTCACCGTTTGTTCCTGAGTTCATGAAAACCTCTCCTAGCTGTCTTACAAGCTCACCGTTTGTTCCTGAGTTCATGAAAACCTCTCCTAGCTGTCTTACAAGCTCACCGTTTGTTCCTGAGTTCATGAAAACCTCTCCTAGCTGTCTTACAAGCTCACCGTTTGTTCCTGAGTTCATGAAAACCTCTCCTAGCTGTCTTACAAGCTCACCGTTTGTTCCTGAGTTCATGAAAACCTCTCCTAGCTGTCTTACAAGCTCACCGTTTGTTCCTGAGTTCATGAAAACCTCTCCTAGCTGTCTTACAAGCTCACCGTTTGTTCCTGAGTTCATGAAAACCTCTCCTAGCTGTCTTACAAGCTCACCGTTTGTTCCTGAGTTCATGAAAACCTCTCCTAGCTGTCTTACAAGCTCACCGTTTGTTCCTGAGTTCATGAAAACCTCTCCTAGCTGTCTTACAAGCTCACCGTTTGTTCCTGAGTTCATGAAAACCTCTCCTAGCTGTCTTACAAGCTCACCGTTTGTTCCTGAGTTCATGAAAACCTCTCCTAGCTGTCTTACAAGCTCACCGTTTGTTCCTGAGTTCATGAAAACCTCTCCTAGCTGTCTTACAAGCTCACCGTTTGTTCCTGAGTTCATGAAAACCTCTCCTAGCTGTCTTACAAGCTCACCGTTTGTTCCTGAGTTCATGAAAACCTCTCCTAGCTGTCTTACAAGCTCACCGTTTGTTCCTGAGTTCATGAAAACCTCTCCTAGCTGTCTTACAAGCTCACCGTTTGTTCCTGAGTTCATGAAAACCTCTCCTAGCTGTCTTACAAGCTCACCGTTTGTTCCTGAGTTCATGAAAACCTCTCCTAGCTGTCTTACAAGCTCACCGTTTGTTCCTGAGTTCATGAAAACCTCTCCTAGCTGTCTTACAAGCTCACCGTTTGTTCCTGAGTTCATGAAAACCTCTCCTAGCTGTCTTACAAGCTCACCGTTTGTTCCTGAGTTCATGAAAACCTCTCCTAGCTGTCTTACAAGCTCACCGTTTGTTCCTGAGTTCATGAAAACCTCTCCTAGCTGTCTTACAAGCTCACCGTTTGTTCCTGAGTTCATGAAAACCTCTCCTAGCTGTCTTACAAGCTCACCGTTTGTTCCTGAGTTCATGAAAACCTCTCCTAGCTGTCTTACAAGCTCACCGTTTGTTCCTGAGTTCATGAAAACCTCTCCTAGCTGTCTTACAAGCTCACCGTTTGTTCCTGAGTTCATGAAAACCTCTCCTAGCTGTCTTACAAGCTCACCGTTTGTTCCTGAGTTCATGAAAACCTCTCCTAGCTGTCTTACAAGCTCACCGTTTGTTCCTGAGTTCATGAAAACCTCTCCTAGCTGTCTTACAAGCTCACCGTTTGTTCCTGAGTTCATGAAAACCTCTCCTAGCTGTCTTACAAGCTCACCGTTTGTTCCTGAGTTCATGAAAACCTCTCCTAGCTGTCTTACAAGCTCACCGTTTGTTCCTGAGTTCATGAAAACCTCTCCTAGCTGTCTTACAAGCTCACCGTTTGTTCCTGAGTTCATGAAAACCTCTCCTAGCTGTCTTACAAGCTCACCGTTTGTTCCTGAGTTCATGAAAACCTCTCCTAGCTGTCTTACAAGCTCACCGTTTGTTCCTGAGTTCATGAAAACCTCTCCTAGCTGTCTTACAAGCTCACCGTTTGTTCCTGAGTTCATGAAAACCTCTCCTAGCTGTCTTACAAGCTCACCGTTTGTTCCTGAGTTCATGAAAACCTCTCCTAGCTGTCTTACAAGCTCACCGTTTGTTCCTGAGTTCATGAAAACCTCTCCTAGCTGTCTTACAAGCTCACCGTTTGTTCCTGAGTTCATGAAAACCTCTCCTAGCTGTCTTACAAGCTCACCGTTTGTTCCTGAGTTCATGAAAACCTCTCCTAGCTGTCTTACAAGCTCACCGTTTGTTCCTGAGTTCATGAAAACCTCTCCTAGCTGTCTTACAAGCTCACCGTTTGTTCCTGAGTTCATGAAAACCTCTCCTAGCTGTCTTACAAGCTCACCGTTTGTTCCTGAGTTCATGAAAACCTCTCCTAGCTGTCTTACAAGCTCACCGTTTGTTCCTGAGTTCATGAAAACCTCTCCTAGCTGTCTTACAAGCTCACCGTTTGTTCCTGAGTTCATGAAAACCTCTCCTAGCTGTCTTACAAGCTCACCGTTTGTTCCTGAGTTCATGAAAACCTCTCCTAGCTGTCTTACAAGCTCACCGTTTGTTCCTGAGTTCATGAAAACCTCTCCTAGCTGTCTTACAAGCTCACCGTTTGTTCCTGAGTTCATGAAAACCTCTCCTAGCTGTCTTACAAGCTCACCGTTTGTTCCTGAGTTCATGAAAACCTCTCCTAGCTGTCTTACAAGCTCACCGTTTGTTCCTGAGTTCATGAAAACCTCTCCTAGCTGTCTTACAAGCTCACCGTTTGTTCCTGAGTTCATGAAAACCTCTCCTAGCTGTCTTACAAGCTCACCGTTTGTTCCTGAGTTCATGAAAACCTCTCCTAGCTGTCTTACAAGCTCACTGTTTTTTCCTGAGTTCATGAAAACCTCTCCTAGCTGTCTTACAAGCTCACCGTTTGTTCCTGAGTTCATGAAAACCTCTCCTAGCTGTCTTACAAGCTCACCGTTTGTTCCTGAGTGATGAAAACCTCTCCTAGCTGTCTCACAAGCTCACCGTTTGTTCCTGGCATAAGATCGAAAGAGGCTGTCTTCAGGTTTTCCTCCCCCTGTATTTAATCTGAAGCAGTCACCAATGTGAAAATAGCCACACAAAGACTTACAAAGAGCAATAATGTGACTATTACGAATGGCCGCTTCTTAAAGCTGTTCTTAAGTGAGTAAACCATTCTGGGACAAATCTGTTCAAGTATCTTTAATGCCGGAAGAGGTCTGGTAGCAGTTTGATTCTACTGGAATGATATTGAACTCTTGGGACTATCACACTAGAAAGGGGGTGTGCTTTGGTGTCTGATGAAAAGAAAGTGAAACTCTTTGTTGTCTGATGAAACGAAAGTGAGAATGAATTTGCACCAAGCATGATGGCCCTGACCAGTAACATGACAAAGCTGAACACTGTGACCTATATTCACAGTATCCACATGTGTCTTTTACAAACAGACAGATGCACAAATGCCTTCATAGCCTCTCAGATTCTCGATTGCTTAGGCCTTAAGATAAGTTCGGATCACATTTCGTAATAGGTCTTTCTTTAGACATACAGTACTGTGCAAAAGTTTTAGGCAGGTGTGAAAAAATGCTGTAAAGTAAGAATGCTTTCAAAAATAGACATGTTAATAGATTATATTTATCAATTAACTAAAAGCAAAGTGAGTGAACAGAAGAAAAATCTAAATCAAATCCATATTTGGTGTGACCACCCTTTGCCTTCAAAACAGCATCAAGCATCAATTCTTCTAGGTACACTTGCACACAGTTTTTGAAGGAACTCGGCAGGTAGGTTGGCCCAAACATCTTGGAGAACTAACCACAGTTCTTCTGTGGATTTAGGCAGCCTCAGTTGCTTCTCTCTCTTCATGTAATCCCAGACAGACTCGATGATGTTGAGATCAGGGGCTCTGTGGGGGCCATACCATCACTTCCAGGACTCCTTGTTCTTCTTTACACTGAAGATAGTTCTTAATGACTTTGCGGTATGTTTGGGGTCGTTGTCATGCTGCAGAATAAATTTGGGGCCAATCAGATGCCTCCCTGATGGTATTGCATGATGGATAAGTATCTGCCTGTACTTCTCAGCATTGGGGAGACCATTAATTCTGACCAAATCCCCAACTCCATTTGCAGAAATGCAGCCCCAAACTTGCAAGGAACCTCCACCAATGCTTCACTGTTGCCTGCAGACACTCATTCGTATGCGGCTCTCCAGCCCTTGGCGAACAAACTGCCTTCTACTACAGCCAAATATTTCAAATTTTAACTTATCAGTCCAGAGCACCTGCTGCCATTTTTCTGCACCCCAGTTCCTGTGTTTTTCGTGCATAGTTGAGTAAACTTGGCCTTGTTTCCACGTCGGAGGTATGGCTTTTGGCATAAGTCTTCCATGAAGGCCACTTCTGACCAGACTTCTCCGGACAGTAGATGGGTGTACCAGGGTCCCACTGTTTTCTGCCAGTTCTGAGCTGATGGCACTGCTGGACATCTTCCGATTGCGAAGGGAAGTAAGCATGATGTGTCTTTCATCTGCTGCAGTAAGTTTCCTTGGCCGACCACTGCGTCTACGGTCCTCAAGCGTTGCCCGTTTCTTTGTGCTTCTTCAAAGAGCTTGGACAGCACATCTGGAAACCCCTGTCTGCCTTGAAATTTCTGCCTGGGAGAGACCTTGCTGATGCAGTATAACTGCCTTGTGTCTTGTTGCTGTGCTCAGTCTTGCAATGGTGTATGACTTTTGACAGTAAACTGTCTTCAGCAACCTCACCTTGTTAGCTGAGTTTGGCTGTTCCTCACCCAGTTTTATTCCTCCTACACAGCTGTTTCTGTTTCAGTTAATGATTGTGTTTCAACCTACATATTGAATTGATGATCATTAGCACCTGTTTGGTATAATTGTTTAATCATACACCTGGCTATATGCCTACAAAATCCCTGACTTTGTGCAAGTGTACCTAGAAGAATTGATGCTGTTTTGAAGGCAAAGGGTGGTCACACCAAATATGGATTTGATTTAGATTTTTCTTCTGTTCACTCACTTTGCATTTAGTTAATTGATAAATATAAACTATTAACATGTCTATTTTTGAAAGCATTCTTACTTTACAGCATTTTTTCACACCTGCCTAAAACTTTTGCACAGTACTGTATGTAAAAACAGTGTGACATCCAGAGAAAGAGCAGACAGACAAGCTTCCATATACCCCCAGACCATGTTACACTCAATTGCTTAAGAATGTCCTTTGCAAGTTTCTCTGAATTTGATAAGGGGTTCTCTCGAGCAGTGTTTTCAAATTGGGGTATGCACAGACATCTCAGGGGTCCTGTGACAGGGTGAATAGTGTTTATTTTGGAGGTGGTTCAGTATTCTATTTGTGTAAATAACTGATTTATTTTGCACTGGTATTTGTTTTCAGTCACAGTCTAAATGCGCAGAATTATTCCACCACCTTCATGTAATAACACCGTTATCTTTATTTGCACTATTTCATTGTGTTTATTTGCACTATTTCATTGTGTTGGAATATTACTTTACAAAGGGTCAGTAGTGTGTGTGTGTTACCAGACCCAGGAAAGGGTTCACTTTGGCCCTTGATTATAATGTTCAGAGCAATGGGCGCTTGAATCTCTCTGTGCCGAGATAAACTGAAGGCAGCAAGAAGCAGGAGGCTGGCAAGAGCTGATACAAGCCTCATTTTGGGACAAATTCACAGAATGCTTTGTTGTTGTTAGTACAATTTGTGTCCTAATATCAGTGCTAATACCCTTCTTCAGCAAATGATCTAACTGACAAAGGTCAGTCTGTGTGCTTGAATTAGTGCTTGTGACAGAAATATAATGAGTTCTGGTGGTAAATCTCCCTCCCGACCTGTGAGGCTAAGAAACGAGAGGAGAAGTATCTGGAAGGGCTGGCCTGACAGTTCGTTTCGGGACGGGAAGTGGGTCAGCCTGGAAGGAAGCGAGACTCTGTTGTAGGACCGTGTTGGCGTGAAAGGTAAGCGAGGGGCAGCTGCAAGTAATAAGGCAGCTGCAACCGTTTACCTGGAAATCATCTGGGACTACATATAGAGACCAGAGTAGCTGATTTTCTCCTTCGTTTGGGTAGAGCAAGGAGAGAAGGACTGAGAGGAGCTCTCAGAAAGTGATTGAGGAAGCGTTTGTGTGTGAAGTATTGTCTTTGTTTGGGTCTGTCTGTCTAACTGTTCATTGTCTTCCACCACCAGACAGTTAAACACACCTCGGAGCTGTCGCAGAGGTCAGCACTAAATCGGAGCACCACTGCACTAAACGTTCACCCTTACCTGTGATTTCACTCTGCACCAGCACGACTGCACTCACCCGGACTGGTGACCGTGTATTGTTTTGTGTTCAGGACTGTGTTTTGCGTTTTCCCGTGCTTTACACATTGCTGTGTATAGCCGGGGATTTGTGTTTGACGATTAGCCAGACCGGGATTACAAATAAAGAGCGTTTTTCACCGGTAACATTGTTTGTCTTTTACTCCTGCTCCCCATCACTGCTACACCTGTACCCCTTCACTAGCCACTTTGCCACAGTGCTATTAACATGTTTTCTTAATAGCACTTTGTGAACTAATTTGGGGCATTCCTGTGTTAATTACATAGTTATACGCACTCACGAAGGTATAGGACACATGTTAGCATCGTCTCAGTTGAGAGTTATTAAAACTAGGAGGTCAGCTTTTAAAAAGTGAGGTATTAACCGCATTAGTAAACATGGGAGGAGTCGGAAGATGTCTGTCATTCGCTGGATACATACAAGGCGACAGAGAATTATGCAGGGAAAATCCTGTCCACCCCATATTAGACTCTGAATACATGTCGACAGTCTCCCAGATGACATGTTTGTTAAAAGGTTTCACCTCACATGGCAGGCTATATCAGAATCATGCGAGGAGCTTAGACCCAAATTGGAATCTACTATCAGACGATGACATGCTATACCTGTTGAGGTTAAGGCTTTATCAGTAAGTTTAAGTAGCAGTTACTGTGCTGCATTTTTAGTAATCATATGGCATTTTTAAGTGTATGTCATTTCCTATTACAGTTATTATAATTATTAAGACAGTGTCATACACCCAAATAAGAATATCCTGAAGGAGCCTTGCAGAAGGGTTATAAGCCACACAAACTGACCTGATTAAAGTGTTTAGTCTGAATATCCAATCGGCCTGCCACATAAATGATTCAGTGAGAGATTCATTTGATAATGTTTAAATCAAAGAACAAACCATTTATGGGTTTGCTGATTAGCCTGTTAAGACGCTGTGGCAAAGTGCCCCCCCCCGTGTGTATTTTGTGTTACGTGTTGTGTGTAAATGTTGGTGTATAGTCATCGGTACACGGGATATAAACGGGTCTGTGTTTCACTTGTGATTTAAAAATGTAGATTTATATTTAGGCACGGAGGGCACAAATCACTTCACGTGCTAGTTAAAATGTAATGTGTGGTCACGGGAGTGCACTTAATTAATTCACGTGCAGTTGTACCGAGATTCCAATTGAATGATTGACTAGCAATCGAGTCTCGGTACAACTGCATAAAAACAGCATGTTTTCACTCACTTTCGGGGTTGGGTGTTGAGAGTGGAGAGCGGGAGAGAGAAGGAGAGTGAAATATTTACAAACAATTGCTATCGCGTGCTGATAGCTCCAGCACGATACTTGTTTGTTTGTTTACTCACCGTGTTTGTGTGTCTGTCCGTCCACCGTTTGTTTAGTGTTAGTTCGTTTTGTTTATGTCTGTTTATTTTGGCGAAAGTGCGTGTCCTGTTTTTGTGTGTTTGTTGTTACAACCGTTTATTTTTCTGTTCTGTTTATTCATTAAATGCTGGCGAAAGCATTCGCTCAGCTTCATAAACTCCTCTCTGTTGTTTTGTTCCTGCTTCTGGCGTGGCGTCACCGCTCAGTCGTCTTTGTGACAGGCGCCCATTTATTACATTTTAATTTCATACACAGTGAGTAGTGGGTAACCCTGTAGGCACCAGAACACACATAGTTTAAACTTTGTTTAGCGGGATGGGTTGCATGTAATTGACTCTCATGACATGCAGTATATGGTTAGGTATTATAATCCTGTTACATTCCCATTCTGCAAATACACAGCCACCCAATGTGTCAATATTCATTTAGGTTTTACACACACACACAAAAGCAAAGGTGTGTTTGTATTACATAGTCTATTTAAACACATATAAAAAAAAATGTAGGCCTATCTCACTAAATAAATGATTACTCACAGAAAATCATCCACAGCATGTAGTAATACATTTCACATTGAAAGTAACACATACAACAACAACAAACAGAACAACAACAAACATTATAAGTAATTTATGTAACAAACATATATTAGAACATGGATGTTAGAATGTGCTCCTTACTAAGCTATGTTTAGTTAAAGTAAAGGCTTTTTAAATGCAAGCTATATATATATATATATATATATATATATATATATATATATATATATATATATATATATATATATATAAATGCGTGCCGTACAGCATGTGTACGTTATCTGAAAAGTGATAATAAGGTAAGAGTCTCACTATCTTGGTAAAAGAGTGGTATTAACTAAGAGGGTGCAGAGAACCCAGTAACCATACTCACAACCCTAACTTTAACCAATTACTCATACTCACAACCTAACCTAACTCTAACCCATTACTCATATTCACAACCCTAACCCATTACTCATACTCACAACCCTAACTTTAACCAATTACTCATACTGCAATCGTAACCCTAACTCTAACCCTTACTCATACTCACAACCCTAACCCATTACTCATACTCACAGCCCTAACTCTAACCCTATCCTAATCCATTACTCATACTCACAACTCTAACCCATTACTCATACTCACAACCCTAACTCTAACCCTAACCCTAATCCATTACTCATACTCACAACCTTACCCCTAACCCTAACCCATTACTCATATTCACAACCCTAACCCTAACTCTAACCCATTACTCATATTCACAACCCTAACCCATTACTCATACTCACAACCCTAACTCTAACCCTAACCCTAATCCATTACTCATACTCACAACCTTACCCCTAACCCTAACCCATTACTCATATTCACAACCCTAACCCTAACTCTAACCCATTACTCATACTCACAACCCTAACCCATTACTCATACTCACAACCCTAACTCTAACCCTAACCCTACCATTACTCATACTCACAACCTTACCCCTAACCCTAACCCATTACTCATACTCACAACCTTACCCCTAACCCTAACCCATTACTCATACTCACAACCTTACCCCTAACCCTAACCCATTACTCATATTCACAACCCTAACCCTAACTCTAACCCATTACTCATATTCACAACCCTAACCCTAACTCTAACCCATTACTCATATTCACAACCCTAACCCTAACTCTAACCCATTACTCATACTCACAACCCTAACCCATTACTCATACTCACAACCCTAACCCATTACTCATACTCACAACCCTAACCCCTAATCCATTACTCATACTCACAACCCTAACTCTAACCCTAACCCTAACCCATTACTCATATTCACAACCCTAACCCATTACTCATACTCACAACCCTAACTCTAACCCTAACCCTAATCCATTACTCATACTCACAACCTTACCCCTAACCCTAACCCATTACTCATATTCACAACCCTAATCCCTAACCCTAACCCATTACTCATATTCACAACCCTAACCCATTACTCATACTCACAACCCTAACTCTAACCCTAACCCTAATCCATTACTCATACTCACAACCTTACCCCTAACCCTAACCCATTACTCATACTCACAACCTTACCCCTAACCCTAACCCATTACTCATACTCACAACCTTACCCCTAACCCTAACCCATTACTCATACTCACAACCTTACCCCTAACCCTAACCCATTACTCATACTCACAACCCTAATCCATTACTCATACTCACAACCCTAACTCTAACCCTAACCCTAATCCATTACTCATACTCACAACCTTACCCCTAACCCTAACCCATTACTCATACTCACAACCCTAACTCTAACCCTAACCCTAACCCATTACTCATATTCACAACCCTAACCCTAATCCATTACTCATACTCACAACCCTAACTCTAACCCTAACCCTAATCCATTACTCATACTCACAACCTTACCCCTAACCCTAACCCATTACTCATACTCACAACCCTAACCCTAACTCTAACCCATTACTCATACTCACAACCCTAACCCTAACTCTAACCCATTACTCATACTCACAACCCTAACTCTAACCCTAACCCTAATCCATTACTCATACTCACAACCCTAACTCTAACCCTAACCCTAATCCATTACTCATACTCACAACCCTAACTCTAACCCTAACCCTAATCCATTACTCATATTCACAACCCTAACCCATTACTCATACTCACAACCCTAACTCTAACCCTAACCCTAACCCATTACTCATATTCACAAGCTCTAACCCATTACTCATACTGCTAATCAGAATAACTAAAACAGAGGTCAGAGAATCATTGGCAAACTCAGACCACAACATGGTCTCATTTGAAGTATTTTTTAAAACCCCAAAAGTAATGACTAAAACCAAGGTTTACAATTTTAGAAAAGCAAACTATGAAGGTATGAAACAGAGACTAACAGAATTCGATTGGAGTAAAATAGAGAAAACATCCACAGAAAAAGGATGGCTGTTTTTAAAAAATGTAGTACTAGAGGCACAAAACAATTACATCCCAAAAGTAGACAAATCTAAATCTAAAACAAAATGGCCAAAATGGTTTAATAGATCAATTAAAAAAATATTCAGCGAAAAAAGGCACTTTACAGAGCATTTTAAAGGGACAGAGTTTACATCCATTTGCCAAGATTTCAGACTTCACGATTTTCACGATTTCCGTGACCTCTGTGGCCTCCATGACAAAATCATATCCTTATTCATCATAAATACCAAATAAGAATTTACTTTATTTAACGTGGTTGCATTATAGTTTACTAGCAATCATTTGAATCCCTTTTTTAAAGTTTGTAGCACACAAACAACAACAACAGAAAATATTGTGCGTACTATCCTATACTGAAAAACAAAACATGTAGCACAGGTAATAATAATAACAACATTGTGTTGGACCTAGGGCACTTCGTAATATACAATGTGTTTAAAACAGCAGTCACTGTATTCAAATTAAAACTTCACCAGTTACACTTTCAGTGCATTTTGCATTTGTTCAGCAATTGATACCCATGCGTTCTCCTTTTCATCTGATCTTTATAATCAGCTCTATCAACTGCATATACGCGGGGATAAACACTGAGCAGCTTCTCGACAAACAACGGTCATCCATTTTGGCATTTAATAACCATAGCAGCGAGGTCAGCGACTGCAGTTTGAGCGGGCGATTGCCAGTAGAAAGTATAAATTGCGGCGACACAACAGCGATGATCGCCAGTCACCTTGCTCTTCAACAACAGTCGGCGATGTTAAGTGTACAAAAACATACCCACCACTGTGGCGTATAAGTGTGAAATTTACCGCCACATGCTCATTTCGAACCCTGTTAAAGAGCATCCTCACAATCACACAATAATCCCTCATTACACAGCGTCCTCACAATCACACAATAATCCCATACAGAGTGTCCTCACAATCACACAATAATCCCAAACAGAGCATCCTCACAATCACACAATAATCCCATACAGAGCATCCTCACAATCACACAATAATCCTCATTACAGAGCATCCTCACAATCACACAATAATCCCATACAGAGCATCCTCACAATCACACAATAATCCCATACAGAGCATCCTCACAATCACACAATAATCCCATACAGAGCATCCTCACAATCACACAATAATCCCATACAGAGCATCCTCACAATCACACAATAATCCCATACAGAGCATCCTCACAATCACACAATAATCCCATACAGAGCATCCTCACAATCACACAATAATCCCATACAGAGCATCCTCACAATCACACAATAATCCCATACAGAGCATCCTCACAATCACACAATAATCCCATTACAGAGCATCCTCACAATCACACAATAATCCCTCATTACAGAGCATCCTCACAATCACACAATAATCCCTCATTATAGAGCATCCTCACAATCACACAATAATCCCTCATTACAGAGCGTACTCACAATCACACAATAATCCCTCATTACAGAGCATCCTCACAATCACACAATAATCCCTCATTACAGAGCATCCTCACAATCACACAATAATCGCATACACAGTGTCCTCACAATCACACAATAATCCCTCATTACAGAGTGTCCTCACAATCACACAATAATCCCTCATTACAGAGCGTCCTCACAATCACACAATAATCCCTCATTACAGAGCGTCCTCACAATCACACAATAATCCCATACAGAGCATCCTCACAATCACACAATAATCCCTCATTACAGAGCATCCTCACAATCACACAATAATCCCATACAGAGCATCCTCACAATCACACAATAATCCCTCATTACAGAGCATCCTCACAATCACACAATAATCCCATACAGAGCATCCTCACAATCACACAATAATCCTCATTACAGAGCATCCTCACAATCACACAATAATCCCATACAGAGCATCCTCACTTTCGCCAAAATAAATATATAAACAAAGCGGACTAAACAGTAACAAACGGTGGACGGACAGACACACAAACACGGTGAGTAAATAAATAAAACAAGTATCGTGCTGGTACTACCAGCACGCGATAGCAATTGTTATAAATATTTCTTTCTCCTCTCTCTCTCTCACCCGTTCTCCACTCACGAACACCCAACCCCGAGTGAGTGAAAACATACAGCTTTTATGCAGTTGTACCGAGACTCGATTGCTAGTCAATCATTCAATTGGAATCTCGGTACAACTGCACGAGAATTAATTAAAGTGCAATTCCCCGTGCTCACATATTATTACTTTTTACTTGCACGTGATGTGATTTGTGCCCTCCTCGTGCCTAAATACAAATCTACAATTTAAACACATGTGAAACACAGACCCGCTTATATCCCGTGTACCAATGCCTATACACCAACATTTACACACAACACGTAACACAAAATACACACAGGGGGGCACTTTGCCACAGTGACGCAGCAATCTGAGTGCAGTAGATATGTGTCTACTAGCAGACTGCTGTTAGGAGAATAATAGATAATCTAGAGGGCAATGCATTGGCAAGTAGTAAACTATTTGTTCTTATCTTAAGTGATTTATTATGTTTTATTCCAACATGATGTCAGAAGCTCCTGTTCACAAAAAACCTTTTAAAAACCAGCTTTCAGTTATTGTTAAACAAAAGTAATATAATGGAGGAAATAGAAGAGTATTGTATTTTACTTCCAATGGAAATCTCAAACAGTAAAAAAAAAAAAAGCTGTCAGTATATAATGCTAAGTCTCAATATGTAACTTATATTTCAAAATATAAGGTTTTTAACAGCACTGAAAAAAAGATACTGGCAAGCTATGAAAATGCAGTGTAGTAAACAGAAACACTTTTTCTGATTCTGGCAGGACACTTGGCACTTCTTTTCCGGCACACTTGATAACAATGCTCATTATGTGTTCTAATTCTGCAACTTTTCCACATATGCCCGTTGATGCAGAATGCACTGGAAGAAAATTGGTACTTCTGCATGTCTTTCTTTAATTTTTTCCAGCACTCTGCTAGCCAGTCCACTCTTTTGCCCAGTCATATATTGTGCACACTCTGTTGTAATCCCAGTTAGTTTCTTCCAAGGTAATTCTGCACTTTCCATAAAAGTAAAAGAAGTCATTTCCTGTGGTTGTGTTGTTCATGCTTCAATTTAAAAGCGCTTCAATAACATTAAAGTTAATATTACCTGCCATTTCGGTAATGTGCTCAGCAACAGTGTTACGAGACAGACTGACGTTAGCATACTACATCAGCTGTGTCTGCTATAATCTATCTTTCATAACTGCAACCGTTGCACTGCAAATCAGACATATTGCCTTGTCGTCAAAATTATTCAGTGGAAAAATAATCTGGCTAACGATTTAGGAATCTTCTGTGTTCCGCCTCCACCTTTCGCTTCCGTGACATCTCCCCCTACATTTTGGCTACTGGTTTTAAATTTTATACAAAGTAAAATAAATAGCTTAAACAAGCCTCGCTTGGCTAGCCTAATTAAAATTATGTGTGCTGTGCTGTTAGACGTTTAAGTGGGGAAACGGACCCTGTGCGCCACTTGATTGGCTATTTTACTACCTCTGTGAGCTGTGATTGGCTTAATGGGAATGTCACTCATACAATGCAGACTGCACATGTTGAATCCATGTGTTATATTAAAGAGGCGGGTTGTTTTAAAGAAGAATTTCAAAATAGTCAATGCAATTTTAGAAACTAATGAGCATGGCGTATGCATTTTTAAACTTTTTTTTTTACATCAGACAAAGAATACATTAAAAGGTAAGCAGTACAGTTTCACTTTACGTTGCCTCTGCCTGTCCCCTGCTGCTGAGTGCTGTGTCTGTTGATCGCTCATTTTCGGTCAATGTAAGCCACCTCCACCTTTCGCTACTGACCAAAAGATACGCCTGGACTGCTGGGGCTTTTTATATGAAGGTGGTCATGTGTAGTCGCGGACATTATTGTGCACATTAAATTATTGCTCACAGTGCATGTAGTGTGCACGGTATGGTATGTAAATTAGCCAAATACCGTGCATGTAAATGAATGCGTTCTCTGTTAGTAAACAGGGCAGTAAATTTAGTTTTTTTTGCGCACTACTTTAAGTGCGCGCTAATTCCAAATTTAGTGCCGTTTCGTAAATGAGGCCCATTGTGTTTGTTGCAATTGAGAACATCTTAAAACTTGCCTACAGTCTATCTGGAGGCACTTGATTAATTGCAAGTGAAACTCTCCTGCAGGATGCTCCACAGTTAGATGCTACTTTTAGTTAGTTGCAATTCCCCTCTGTGTTGATGTCTCAGTCATTGGTTATTTTTGTGTTCCCCAGAACCATCCCCTCTTTGTTTACAATGTTCTTAAAGTGCATACAAGAGTTCTATTACATATTTCATTCTTGTTATAAACATCTAATATTAATCCTCCTAAAAGTTTCATTTTCACAGCAAGCACACCCTTTTCCTGTTGTGCAACTTAATGAACATTCTACAGATTGGGGGAGTTCCAAAAACAGCACAGTGTAGATTTTTAAGCAAAACTCCCTCTTAGTCACAAAGAACCAAGCAAACTATCTAGACATCCGTTTCTTTTTACCAGAATGGCTGGATCATGTAACTTTAAGAACTTGTGCCTTGGAGTTTTGTTGGTAATTCTGATAGTATGGGCAATAGTGGCTACCATTTTTGCAGTAAAGAGAAATAATGAGAGTGATTTACACTTCTCTAATTCCTCTGACTGGAAGGAGGCAAAAGTGGAATTTCAGTTGGAGATGAGCAGAGAAAACCAGACTAGACTACAGGCAATGCTGGCTCAGCGTGAAAAAACCTGAAGACAGTCAACTCATCCCTCATCATGTGCCAGGAACAAAGGGTAAGCTTCTCAAGTTATCCTGTACCTCGAGCAACCATGAAGAACAACAGTACTAGATGAAGTGCTGCTGTTTGCCAGCTTATCTGGCTGTTCCCCCAACAAACTTTGTGTTTGGTTCATTTGTTTTAATAGTTCAGAATGTTGTTAAAGGAACATTTTGAAAGACTACATGTTATTGTCTGATATGCAAATGTAAACAAAAGCAAATGTTTCTTTAAATTTCCACTTACACTTGAGATTTTGAGGTATTGAAATCCAGTGCTGGTATACAGTTAATTTAATAACTCAGTAACAGAGTTTTGTTTTCACTATTTCTTTAACACAGCAAAAGCTTTATTCTTATTTTCTACAGTTGAAAGAATGTACAGGTCAGAATTGGGAGCAATAAGTGCATTGAATTCCATTTTTTTCTGTTTTGTTTTTGGTGGAATGCAGTTATTTTTGGCTGTGTGGGGGAGTTTGAAATCTACTGTTTAATGTGTGTGTGCGAGCGTGTGTTATATGTTTCCTTTTTGTTTAGCTTCTAAAGTAAGATTTACTTTACAATGTGTGTTTATTGTTCTGAAATATTAACAGTATTTTTTTTTGTTTCAGATCGTTTTACACGACAATCTCACTACACTGCATAATGAAATCTTGACCTTTGCCAATATCACAGCAAAAGTAACTCATATGCAAGGTACTTGAGGGGTGGGGGGGGAGGCATGTGTTTGATTTTGGTGTCTGTATTCTTACAATGTTTAGCATGGTCGTGTAGCGGCCTGTATTCTTACAATGTTTAGCATGGTTGTGTAGCTGGCTGTATTCTTACAATGTTTAGCATGGTCGTGTAGCGGGCTGTATTCTTACAATGTTTAGCATGGTCGTGTATCGGCCGGTATTCTTACAATGTTTAGCATGGTCGTGTAGCGGGCTGTATTCTTACAATGTTTAGCATGGTCGTGTAGCGGCCTGTATTCTTACAATGTTTAGCATGGTCGTGTAGCGGGCTGTATTCTTACAATGTTTAGCATGGTCGTGTATCGGCCTGTATTCTTACAATGTTTAGCATGGTCGTGTAGCGGCCTGTATTCTTACAATGTTTAGCATGGTCGTGTAGCGGCCTGTATTCTTACAATGTTTAGCATGGTCGTGTAGCGGGCTGTATTCTTACAATGTTTAGCATGGTTGTGTAGCAGGCAGTGTTGTGTAATGCACTGTTGTTACAGAATCTGTCCGGAGACGAGGTTAAAAGCTCTATGACCACGAATGCAGACGAGCCCGGCCATTTGCAGTGGGTGAGGTCACTGGTCAACTTAACTCATATACATAAATGCTTTGTGTGTCACTATTTGTTATAAGAGATCCTGTGCAGATTGGGCCGCGAAGCTAAGCTAACACTTGTAATGGATCTCCTCCTAGCAGCTGATGAGTTTTAAAATACTGACATCAGCATAAGACCCCTGCTTACCTCAGACTACAGAGCCTGCTGTTTAGTTGAATGGTAAGTCTTCAAACTGGGAGGTTTGCCGTTTGTGTCCAGCCCTTGCCTCTTCAATTCAGTTATAGCTGCTCGCCATTACACAGGCTAGATCAGCCAACATGTTTTTATAGAAGTAAGAGACAGCTCATCTAGTGACAGCTCATCTGGATATCCTGTTGTAATGCTGGCAATACACAGCTGTGCCCTTGATAGCTGGTGCTTAATATAAAGACACTTCGGCTGACCTAGCCTGGATTAAACACAAAGCATTTTATATATGAGAGCAGCTTAACAATAAATACATCATCATATTTCAGTGACTGCAATCACTCAGAATGACTGCAAACATCATTTAGGGAGTGTGGCAAAGTGGCTTGCAGTGCGCAGGTGTAGAGGTGATGCAGTGCTCAAACAACGACAACAAACCGTGTTCACGGTCCAAACAGTTCTTCGTATTCACGGTTTGGCACTGTTAAATAATAATGCTAGCAACTACACAGCAATGTGTAGCAGCACAGCTAAGCAAAACAGGGTTTCAGTCCTGAAATAATAATGCAAGAATACAGGCACGGCTCTGCGTTCCTTTCTCGCAGTGCTCCAGTGCTGGTGGTGAACACACAGTTATTTTGTGACTAGTGCAGTATTTGGAATCCGGGTTTTAATGCTGGCTGGAACAGCGACAGCTCCCGGTTGTTAGCCGTCTACTAAATACAAAAAAACAGTGATTAACAAAACAAATACAAACACTCACGGTTTTGTTTTATGGTTCTTTCAGCGCTCAGTCATGCCCCCTTTGGTAGCGAGTGCAATCATGTCTCCTCCAATCCACGACTGACATCGCCTACCGCAGTAAGGTGCTGACTTCTAGTATCGTCAGCGGCTCCAATTGAGCTCACATGGAAGGCGGAGAGGGGCGCAACGCACCCCATATACATACATGCAGTTAACTTATCATTTAAAGTGGTTTGTATTATTATTTTCACCTGGGGGTATGCATACCCCTGGGGATACTTCCTAGGGGGTAAGCAGGACAACTAAGACTTGCACAAATACAAATTTAAAGTAAAAAAAAAGGTTCTTGCGTATTATCCTGTGTATCATTTGAGTAAAATGGATACATTTCTTACTTGCAAAAAAAAAAAAAAAAATCAAGGAAGGAAGAAAACACAAAAGAGTCTACAAAAGTGCAAAGCGACAAAGTTATGCCAGGTCCCTCTGGATAATTTTTATGTTGGCTTTAATAAAAAGTTTATCATTGTTAATTATTAGAGGTTTTGGGGTTTTATTAGGTTAGTGTTTTTGATGTTGTAAACATTTTAAATGGCACAAAATTATGCTAAGGATGGGAAGTAAATGGTAACGTGATAAACAGTGCAGATTATTTTTTATTATTTATAATAACTTTGCCGAATAGAAAGCGAATACACGGGTTTCCGACTAGATTCGCAAATAACGTCTGTACATTCAAAGACTTGTCATTAAAAGTTTTAAGAATTAGAGCTACTGTTTGGTATTCTGTCCTGAACTACTAGTTTGTCAGTCCCAAAAATTATACATTAAATAAAACAGGGAAAAATAATTCATCAGGTGTATGGGAGATGAAGCAACCCATATTCATAGAGGCTGAAATATGAGTGAGGGA
>JAGXEW010000926.1:0-40987 GCA_030684275.1 Acipenser oxyrinchus oxyrinchus | reverse complement strand
GATGAGATTGAAGAAAAAAAGAAAGCTTTAAGAATTCACAGATATGAGTTCACAAAACGATTTGTTAAACATTAATTGAGCAATCTTTCATCCTGGGAAGCAGAGGTATTAGTCATCAAAACTTCTGAATCACAGGTTCAAAAGTATACCCCAGTGGCTTACAAAAAGAAGACTGAATAGACATGTTATTTTATTTATAAGTTTGTACCTTTTTAAATTGTTTGCTCCTAGTTAAAAGGGAACAGGATGCATGTTTATTAACTGATTCAATATGCGGGTTGACAACATGATTAAGGGTTCGAATATTTACTTAAGGGAATGACAGGTGTGGCCCAGGATCTCGCTTTTCGGTCTCAAAGGAGCCACACTCCTATGAGGTGAGACCTCTAACAACTGTCACAAGTCACCCAAGGCCTGCGGGACCCATTGACCCCCGAAAGGGAGTTATAACTGCATAGGAGGTGGAGGGGAGGAGCAGGAAAGATACTTCACAACAGAAGGAGATTCTAAATGATTGAAGCAAAACAATGAGGGAAGAAGAGGGACAACCCTTTAAAAAAAACAAATACAAAAAAAAAAGTTTCCTAATTCAAGTTCTAGTTTCCTAATTCAATTCAAGGAACACAACTCATTTACAAACGTATCAAAATATAAAGGAATCCAAAAAATAACAGTAACCCTCCAGTGCTGGCCAATATGTTGTTTGTGTAATGCAGCTACAATACACTTATATGTGTCAAAGCCTAAAATGAGTAATACTGCCCATATGTGACCATCCTTGTATCTTAATTACTACGTATTAGTTGAACCCAATATACATACAGCCACACAGTGGAAAGCCCCAGTGTTTTTACAGTATAGTGGATATTTTTACATGTACAACCTTCTGGTATTTAACTGTATTTCTAAAAGTTTCAAAGCATGTGTGAAATTGTTCCCAGAATAGAATGTGCAAACTAACACAGTTTCTTAATGAATTAAAGTGATAATTACTTCTTGGCTCTTAGTGATACTTACTTCTTGGGTCTCCATAATTAATGAAAAGCATGGCCTGTGTCTTATTTCTTTGTAGAACAACAAAGGAAACATTTACCAGAAATAGCTCAGGGACTAAATGGTTACATTTTAACCCACTTTTATTGCTGTAAGTAGAGGTGTGGTGCTTAATAACAAAGTGAAGTCTAGCAGAACAGTGCACACCACTACCGGTATGGAGTTGAGTTCACAAGACAAAGAAAACACAGGGTATGGTTTAAAGATTTACAACCAGTTGCCCACAATGGCAGAAGGATTAGTCTTTTGGTTATAAGCTCTTTCTTCAATGAGACCCAAGAAACTGCTTTCTGTAGCTCAGCCAATAGTACCGTGAAATTGTACAGTTTATGGAATGACTTCTTCTAACATATTATGTCCATGTAAACTGAGGCAAGCAGTTCTGAAGATCCAACATTCATTAACCCAAATAAAACAGCACTCCAAAATTAAAATACAGGTCAATGTCACAAAGATTAGGTCTTCAGAAAATCTATGCTAAGGAATTCCCAGACCAAGTTTACATAACAAAAAAACAAAACAAAACAAAACAAAAAAACCCACACAAATCATATTGGATGCCAGGAATTCACTGAAGCTGCCACCCTATCATACAGACAGCGCCTCCAGCTCATCCTTGGGCCTAATTGTAATATCCTGTTACATGTGTTCTGTATGATTCTCAATTGTTCTTTATGCACTATTTGCTTCTAAAAAGACTCTTCAGGACAGATTGTGAGGAAGAGAGCCGGGCTAGAAGAACGTTGTGCTGTGCACTGAAGCCCATTGGTTATCAATTGTACCCTGAAGCCTGTGCAACACCAAAATGGTTCATCAGCTGAAGAGTGTTTTTTGCTTTCATTTTTGCTGGAATAGTTTACAAGAATGGCAAGTAAAGATGTAAGCAGAAATAAAAATCGAGGGTCACACAAAACACGGTATGATATGATATAAAAGAGCTCCGAAATGAGTATGATATAAAACATCCCTTTAACCAGAGTATCTACACTCTATATTGAGTATCAGGGTTAATCCTGATCCAGCCAGCAGCCAGGCGAGGCAAAGCAAACACTCTCAGATGAAAGGTGAGAGAAACACAAGTACACCCATGTTTACAAACTGTTGGCTAGTACACATGTTTACTAAGGCTACACTATCAGAACTCATTTGCCTAAAATGAGTTCAGATCAAACATTTACTGTATTATCAAAGTTGTTTTCTTTTGCACCCTTCTCCATATATAGTATAGCCAATGCAAATCAACATGGAGCACTTTTGTCCACTGAAGCCTTACTCATCACCATACTTTGAGACATGGTCTTAACAAACCCAAACACTGCAGGCTCTTAGAAACACAAAGAACAGTGTTTTATCCAGGCATGTTTAGAACAGTACATTTCACAATACCTCACAATAGTACCGGTAATACCAGATCAGTTATGACAGAACAGTCTACAATGCTGTGCACAAACACGATTTTCCTGATATGATCACATTCGTGACAATATCAAAACACAGATCTGGACCAGGATGTGGGTATGTTTTCCATTTCAATGTATTGTGGTGAGGAAGAGGTAAACTGAAGGGATTTTTTTGGTTTTGTTTTCGAATCCAGGGCACTGTACAGTTCCTGTAAACTTTCTTGAACAAAGGTTCGAGTTTTATTAGGTAACCCTCTCTAACTATTACATATTTGAAACTAACTATTACATCTTTCCTTCCTTCCTTCCTGTCAAAACATTTCTCAAAAATGCTAATTTCATTTTTTTTTCTTCCCTGTGCATTTCCTGCTGGTAAATGTCCACCTGTTTCAGAGGCATGTTTCACAGCTTTATACAGGTTTCTACAAACTCTAACCACCTTAAATTACCAAGATAAATTACCTGGAATTATTGTAACATCACTTAAATTCAATAATTTAAACGCTAGAACCTTAAGTAATTCATCAAGCATTTAAAAAAATGATTCTGAACATACTGTGGTGAATCCAGCCCACTTAAGGTGAAGATAAGCCACTGTGACTCTGTAGACGGTCTACAGCTGTATACTGTTGTGTTCAGATATTAACTTCAACTAGTGATTATAAACACCTACAGTACAGGGCCTGGGCTCTGCCTGGATCTCAATCCAACTGAGCATGTCTGGGATGAGCTTGAACAATGCATTCATCATTACAATCTTCTGCATAAAATGAATGAATGAACATCCCTGGAGACACATTCCAGAACTTTGTGGAGTCTATGCCACATCATGTCAAGACTGTGATCACTGTAAGCAGCCCAATGTAGAATTAGCTTTCTTGTCAACAATGTTGTTTTAGTAACAGCAGGTGGCACTGTTCAGTACTGATCTCTGCAGACATACACAGCATTAAGGGAATTATACAGTACAGTATTTAGTACTTGGCAAAAATTTAGCATACCTGCTCTGTGCCCTCATCTGTGTTTAAGCTTTGAAGTCGTTGGAAAAGGAAATGAGCTTCATCTTCAGGGATTTCTGAAAAATGAGAAATTAATTCATGGAAAATATAAAAAGCAACTGAAATTTCAACAACAGTAACCAAGCTTAATGGTAAATAAATATATAAATAATTGCAATGGCTAAAATAAATGTTGCTAAAAAAGCTGAGCTTTACAAAACATATATATGTTTGTTTATTCTGCCAGCTTCAGTGACAACTATGCACAGAACATGTTCAGCAGCATTCTAGAGATGTTAATGGCCCAGAAATTGTGAATACAAGCATGTAAATGGTGTATGAGATGATGCAGGAAATCCTGCTTTGTAGGATTCTGGAACAATAGTTTGTTCTGAATTCCTCATGGTGTGTAGTATCACCAACATTGCTCTCATTAAAATAACATTACAACCACAATGTATTTTCAGAGTTTTACAACTAATATACCTTTGGATAATTTAGGTACCTTACTGATAATAATACAATTCATGAACACAGAAGGTAAGCACAATAATTGTATTCAATGTATTATTATATTTGCAATTTCTTATACAGCTGTAAACAATTCAAATGAGAATACAATGATCTCCCTGTATTATATTTGTTTACTACTCCCCTTCGCCCCAAAAAAATGAAATTTTTCCCAAAACGGTATACCTTAACTGAAACATACCATAAAACATGTTTTATTTATTTTAAATAGAAAAAGAAAACCGATTATTAAAAATGATCAATATTCCTAAGTTAACTCCAAGCGAGATATGCGTTCCATCCTAGGCATTCTTTAACAGACAATACAATTTTTAAATATTTTACTAAAATAGTATCAAGGCAGTTGTTGTAAAATTGGTATTAATTCTGTATCTGTGTCATCAGAAGTCACCAATGGGAAACAGCCAAACTCAGGTTGCCCTGGAACAGGTCCAAGCCTGCAGGCTGACCGTCAATCAAACAGCATGCAGTCACTTCAACCAGATTGAACTGTTAAGGCTGGTAGTCATAATGGAGGTTCCTCCTTCAAGAGAATACGTGCTGCTCACTGTGGACAACATTCCATTACAATGAAATGGATCTGATGTGCTCACATCGAACAATGCACTGTTCTCACTCCTACTGGAAGCAGTCTCAAAGTTTCCTGATCGTCTCTGATAAGTAATAATAAAGAAGATAATCAGGATTATTTCTAGACTTTGAAGAAGTGAAAAGAAATCGAATTTGATATCCACAATGAGACAGGTTTATCAAAGTCATTAACACAACATACTCATGTATTAAATGTACACCACAAAAACTAATGTTGTAGATGTAGCCCACTCATTTGAAGATGTGCAGCATAAAAAAGCTGCTACCTTACACACTGAATCAAATGTCGGCTCTGTTGGTGTTTCCTCTAAAAAGTTCTCACCACTGTGTAAAAAATATAAACTTTTACACAGAGGTTGAGCTATCTGGAGACTGGCTTTGGGGCATGCAGGGTTCAAGGGAGCAGGAACAGTGTGTCCCTACAGCTGTAAACAAACCATTTCCAGCACTGTCAGCTTCCTGATAAAGCACAGAGCATAGAAGGCTAATTTATAAACGCAGCAAGCTAATCCAGAAGAAAAAACATGGTATTCTATGAATAAGTAAGAATGTCTATATGTAAAGTAGCTCCTTCCAAGTTAACTCATTCTAAAACTATTTTCTGCTTAAAGCAACAATTGTTTGGTTATCTTGAAAGACTGGCACAGCAATCTTACCTGGTTTTGCCTGTATCTTGATGTATAGTCCAGAGTATAAAATAATACCTCACCTACTATAACCAATAGGGGAAAATCACATTAACAAATAGCTAGTCCTATAAAATAATGAGTTTGTCACTGTATCAACATTTATGATAGGAGGGATGCATTTAGAATATAAAGGATGTATGATTTATTACACTATTTTCCGGTTTTCTTTTTTTCTTTATTCCATGTTTTTAAAAGGGTAAGACTTTCCCATATTCTAAGTGGAGTGTAGCACAGCATTTTCTAATCAAGGAATAATAATAATAATAAAATAAAACAATTGCCAACCTGCAGGTAATTCATAGTAGATGTCTAGTAAGATTTCGTGTAGTGTAGGATTGTCTGCACCACAGATTTCACCTTCATTCATGAGAACATCTGAGTTTAAAATTCTCCATTCTCCAGGTCCTTCCTATTGGAATTACAAAAATAAAAGATCAAGGGGTTTTATGGCCTGTCACTGGATTAATTACATTATGCCAACAAAGTCAATAGCCAGGAGCTACTGAGAAACTCACTGCAGCTGCACGCTCTCACGGTTTTCAGAGGAATCCACACAGTTCCTAGTAGTGTGTCCCATATTAATCCTTTGTCCCACACTTCCACTGTAAGGCCCCTTTCTAAGTCACTTATTTCGCTGAAATAGAAAATGATTATTAATTAGTCATTTAGCAGACACTTTTATCCAAAGTGACTTACAGAGATTAGGGGGTGAACTATGCATCAGAACTCCAATGGGACCTCAGTTTTACGTCTCATTACTTGTCAGGTAAGCTCCAAATATTTGTAAATGTCCTTGCCTATATTTGCAGATACCTCAATTGGATTATTTAGACCACAATGCAGGTGTGGCAGTTCATACCACAATGTATTTAGATTAATACTGTAAATACACTTATCCTGTCTGCACTCACATACTTTAAATACTTACAACATGTAGTCCTGTTCCCAACATGGATGGCTTCCTCTTTTGGTTATAGTTGTGCTCTTTAAATTCTGAACCTTTAGGATAACATAGCTGTTGAATTTATCTAAGAAAAAAAAAGTGTTTCAATTAATCATCAACTTTTTGGAATTTACAGTTTAGAACTGTTTGCATTAGAAAGAAAAAGCAACAAAAAGCTTTGCACCAATATAGTTATTTTCAGATATAAATAACCTACAGTACTGCCATGATTAACTGCCTTAAGGATTCTGTCCATCTTGGTGCCTGCGACTGTCACCATAAGCAGATGACCATGTACAATGTTCCTATATGTCCCACCTTATCAGGCATCAATCTGTTCACCTCAACATACATAGATGTTCCTGAAAGTAGTTTAACTAAGGAGAGGCTTTTGAGCAAAACATTTGACAAGTGCACAGTATGAGAAACAGGAAGGGCAGTCTACACCTGTTACCTTTTGCTTTCAAGTTCTAATGTATGTTTCAGATTATCTTAGAATTTAAAAGTAACACTGATTCCCTGACAATGCAGTTTAACTTAAAACCTTACATAGAGTGTGAGGCCAGAATGACTCAATATGCTGTGTTTTAAGCAGGTATGACATATTATTTTACTTTGGCTCAACCAAGTTTCAAATTTCTATAGAAGCTGCTGGAATCCTAAGCTTCCAGTCCATTAAAAGCCACAGGTAATTTTTCATTCATTCCTCTGAGGAATAGATTCATATTTCATAAGCAATTAGTCTTATTTAGACCACTGGTGAGCTAACAGCTACACTTGGCAAAGCACCAAACAGTAAATACAGAGAGTTTTAATCTATTTGATTTTCATACTTACTTAGGCTAAGTCTTCCACTGGGAAATACAAGCCTCCACTTGGTGCTGAAATAATATTCTGTTTACATTTCTAGATCTGAAGTTATGGGAACCCTCGCCAGAATCAAGTTGACAAATGTTTCGGCTTGTGCCTTCATCATGCAATGCCTACCCATCAAAAGGGCAGGCTACCCTACCAAAGTTAATGAAGGCAGAGACAAGTAGACAAGAACACTATTAGCCATAAATTTTTCCCTTATTTAACATTTAACAGAGATGTGTTTAGCGTGTTTGATACATTGAAATTCACCAACACCTGCAAACTTATTTAGTAACTTAAGGACAACCTAGAATGGCATTTTCAATCCCCAGTGTAACACTATCTACACAAGAATGTGTGCAAAAATCTGAACGCAAACGTTTATTGCAGCTATGCTTTTCAAAGTGCCATACAAATGTAATCCAATGTACATGATATGGGCAGCTTTGAAAATTGAATCTGTTTGCTATCATACAAAGAAATACTTTCTTATCAAAGTATATGAAATGCTGGGCCCCACTTTATTGATTAAAACAACGGCCAGAGTGCCATGGGTCAACAGAGAGAATTTGAATACTGAGTTTATGATTTAAATTTGGTCTTAATACCAATACACACATACCTACCTACTTTAACATTAGGGCTAGGGTTAAAACCATAGAAGAATTGTGTTTAGGGTAATTAATTTCATTTTTCAACACTCAATATTGTTGAATAAAACCTATAACCTTTAGAGTGTCAGAGGCAATCTCACTCACCATCAAAACGTTTTGGTGGCCATTACAAAAACAGAGCACACAGGATAAGTTGTATTTGAAGATTCTTGTATTTGAAAGAATGTACAGGTAGTTGTACACTGGCCTGTCTTTCTGCACCAGGTAAAGAGCATTGCCAGTCTTTTTGCATATGTGCCATAAACATCCTTAGTGTGTTAAATTATTACAGTAGCTGTCCGGCCCAGTAACGAGTTTTTACTGTTTTAGTCTCTCATTACACCAATGTGCTGCCTCACTGGGATGCCACACCAACCCCATGCAATAATTATTCCAGATGAAATTGAAATAAGGTAGTAAAACCTACCTGCGGGTCCATGCAGCATTGCTCTTTTAACTATAACAAAGGGGGGAGGGGGGAATTAATTGTCAGGAATACAACTCAGACTTTACCACACAAACAAAACTGCAAAGATTTAACATCATTGTCAGTCAACTGTGGATATACAACGTATAAAAACTTTTCAGCATGGACTTTTTTCTGCAGGATTTCCTGTTCTACTTATGTTTAGAAAGTCTGACAGGAGCATTTTTTTATGAACCACACTGTTTGCTTTGGGCAAATGTTCTTTAAACAAGAATGTTTTTGACAAGGATTGAACTGCCATTAAATCTATTAAAATACTACATAAACCACATGGGATATTGTGGAGTGCATTAAGGATTGTACTGCATTTAACACAGCTGTGCATTGCATTCAGAAATAGCTGGGGTTTAAAAAAAAAAAAATTATTAACGGTGGTAAATATGCATGTCAATGTTACGGTTTCTCCTTTCTTTCTCACACTTGTATAGTTGTATGTTTAATATGCGTTGCTTTGAATTCACCATGGTATACGTCAGTAAACTTTTTACAAAACTATTTTCGGTTTTCAACAGTTTATTAATGAATAAAAAAATGTTTCATAACATTCTCACATAGAACAAAACAGCATGTGCAAAATACCAAATCGACTTCTGATAACTGGTCAGTTAAGCTGTACATTCGTGTGAATAGTAATGATCGTTAGACTTCTACATTAGCTTCAACGTTTACAATTCTAAATAATATCATAGCTGCAAAATGCACACCTGTGTACCGTCAAGGCAACTACACAAGTCCAACCAGCACACGCGCTGAAATACCTAGTTATTTAAATGATTTGCATAGCCTGGTTTGCCACTTTTTTTTAGTAGCAGTTACTGTCTGACGATTCATATTTTTTTAAAGTTTGTTTCATCATCTGCTGCAGGACTTTTTTTTGTAAACGAATGCAAACAATACGTATACTTGTACGTACCTTTCACGCAGAGTAATGTCATTTTCTTTCCAAATTATATTCCCACGGCTTTTCGCCCGTGATTTTTCTCCGGTGATACAGTAAAATGATTCTTGACTTCTGTGACAGCACCAAAACATTTGAAATCCTTCACACTGGCTAACTCAAACCCCTGCTGTAGGTTCAGTTTATTACAGCGTATATGCAAATTGAACAGCTGCATTTGCCAATCCTGTCAGTGCAAACGTTTACTTAGCAGAATGATAGAGAAGAGCAGCGTGTTTTTTTATGAGATACTATACCACATGTTATGAAGGTAGGTCATGGTGACTATTAAGAGTTAACTTCATTATGGTACTTTATTTAAAGCTTTTCTTTCTGTGTTCCAAGTCTGAAATTTATGTTCACGTTCCAAGCACCACGTTAAGTTTCCTATCTATTTCATGTATGTGCGTCTATATATATGTTTTTTTTTTTTTTTTTTTTAAGTTTTGGCAGGGCAACTTGATATATTAGAAATTCCTATATATTCCTATAATATATATATATATATATATATATATATATATATATATATATATATATATATATATATATATATATATATATATATATATATAATGGAAAATGCTGGCAAGTTAATCAAAACCAGGTGGCAATTAAACAGGAGCACAACATGTGTTCAAATTTATCAAACTACAGGAAGATTGAGATATCTGTATTCTTTTCTCAATATCAAGTCAAAGGGTACAATACTTCAGCTGTGTTCTGAGAACAATTGTAATGGTATATTACCATTGTTTTTTCCCCCTAGTTTTATTCAGTTTACATTTGATTCCTTCCAGAAAATGGTCCTTTACTCTGGCACTTGTTTCAAAGTAGGTCTCTGAGAACCAATGAGTGACGAATACTTGTTAGTGAGCCACAATGACTGGGCAGCAGCAGTCTGTAAGTGAGGGGGCAGTGGCAAGAGTAAATATAATCAAATGTATTGCCACAATGTTTGAAATAAGTATGTGTTCTGATGCTTTGATACTGAGCTTTATTACATTATTCTTTTGAACTTGCATTGAGCCTATCTGGAGAATCCTAAATGCCTTCATCATTCCATTGTAATCATGGACCATACCAGTAGATGTGGCTGAAAGGTCACATTGTCACTTGATTTGAATGGAATGAGGAAGCGTAATGTATTTAGTCTCAGCATTTAGGATTCCCAAACAAGCTCAAAGCAAGGTTATGCCAGGTAAAGGTAGGTTAAGAATACATTGGCATTGCTATAAACACCATAAAATAGCAAGGAAATGTAAAAAAAGAAAGAAAAAGTATCTTAGTAAGGTACTTTCAATTCTTTATAAAATTGTGGGAAAATGCCTCTTATTGTAAATGAAATTGTATAGTGAATCAGTAAATGAGACCGTGATAATGCAATGCAAGATATTACTTTCCTGTATGTCAAAAGCCAAAACACAAGCTTCAAGCTCACAATATTATGTAGCAGTTTTAAATGCCCACAGTGCAGTGATGTATTGCTTCTGGCATCAATCTATACCTGGAAGAAATGCAAAAACCCAATCAAAACAAAGCAAATTAAATGGCTAAGTCATTTCTCCACTCATGGATTTTTTTTCTTCATTATTCCACTTAAGAAAATGAAAGTTGATCCAGTATGATTTTGAGCTTCTACTGGTATTGTTAGATAAACAAGTAGTAAAGCATGTCTTATCTGCTGTAGTAGTAAACTTATTTAGGACAGAGAACAAATACAAAACGGTTTACAGACAAATGTCGTAAAAAGCATTCTAGTTGTATCAAGGAACATTTCCTTTTAGTTTATGGTTGAATTGTTATGTTTCCTTACAGTTTTAGTTGTTTACAGTTTTAGCTGTAGGAATGCACCCTACTCTCCTTCCCTTTGAAACCTCCTTGCTCTGATGTACATTGCATTATATATGCAGATAACATTTTACAAAAAGCTCATATGTATATATATATATATATATATATATATATATATATATATATATATATATGCTAAACCAGTAATCAATGCACAGTACCTGAAAGGTTAAAACAGTTTAACAGTTTATTAGATCATAGCCAAATACACCAAACGTCTGCAGGAGGCAGGAGTGTATGATAATGCGAGGATTGGTGCAGAATCAGGGCAGTTATCATGTTCGTTATGTAAAGCATAACAGACAGGCAGATAGAAGGACATGATCAGCTCATGCAGTAAGCATAACAGACAGGCAGATAGAAGGGCATGATCAGCTCATACAGCAAGCATAACAGACAGGCAGATAGAAGGGCATGATCAGCTCATACAGTAAGCATAACAGACAGGCAGATAGAAGGGCATGATCAGCTCATACAGTAAGCATAACAGACAGGCAGATAGAAGGGCATGATCAGCTCATACAGTAAGGCTCCCAATGTAAAACCTGTAAGAGTCTAAAAGTACCCTTTTAATTCAGTACAGAATAGTGCAGTTCATTTGTGTCAGGCGGCTCTTATTATAAAGTATTACCAAGCTTTCGTACAGATTTCTATGTGTATAGATAGACTAAAAAGTCTTGTGAATACAATGTACATCATTTAATTCAAATTGAAGTGATTTTTGTGTAGATAGCTGCCCTAGTAGTTTGTAAAGTGTATACACTTGTGATTCGGCTGACATCACTGCCCTCGTGTGCAGTGGTCAATGATGCGTCTAAACAAACAAACCCTATTATGTTAAGCGCTGTAATATGTGCTGTTGGTTTCATATATATTTCTTGTTGATGCTATTAGAATATAGTACTGGTATTCACCACATCATACACTGTTATATGTTCAGCATGCTTGTTAAACTGCAGATACTGTAGAATGAGTACAGCTATTGAAGCCAACAGCGAGTCCATGCCATCTTTAGTACAGGGCCGTAATAAATCAAAGTCTAGTCAATTGCAACAAACAGAAATGTTTTGTGGTGCCTAGTCAGAAATATGTTTAAAACTCCTATTACAAACGAAGCTTGTCAGACTCAAAGATGCTTTTCTTGGTTTAATGTGTGACTTATTGTGGTTATCATTCACTCAAGAGAGTGTCTATCCTTTTGAGACACATTTCAAAAGATTTACTCACAAATATAGTGACTGCAGGATAGCAGAAATATGCCTTCACTTGGAAAAAATGTTTTTTAAAAAATATGTTTTTATTAGGAATAATGATAATATAAGGGAGTCAGTTCCCTCTAGTGGTCATGTTTAGTTACTCATGTACATTTATACGCAGTATATTGCAAACTATAATTTCATACGTATACCTACCTTAGAATATTTTTCCTTTTTATGCGTTTCTTTTTTTTTTTTAATAAATACACTTCAAACACAGCAAGTAATAATGTCTCATTCGTAAGTGGTATTGTTTTAGTAATTTGTAACATTTCTATATTCGCTTAAGTACTGTATAACATTAACATTTCTGTTAAGAAGAGGCCCCTGCGAAAAGTATTGAACAGAAAATGTGAGGCCGTATCTCACTTACCGGCAATGTAAACAAACAAACAAACAAAAAAAAGAAAAAAAAAGAAAGATACATCCATGACATGCCCCTGCCACAGGCATGTTTACAAAGCAGCAAGTAACGATGTCACAACCACCACAGCGGCGGTATGCGGTGGTAGAGAGGTGGTGTTATTTGGAATTAACTGGTTTATAGTTGGAGGAAGAACAAGTATGGTTACAGTTTTAGTTACACGTCCAGTTTCACCTAGCTTTAGGTCCTTCACAAAATAATTATTGCTTGATGTGCAATTCGTTTGGTTTAAACCTCTAGCCATTTTAACTTCCTTCTAGAGCTCTATACACGGGTAAGTGAATATTTTCTTGGAAACCAAAAAGCGTCCAGTATATGATTGTTAACGTCATTAGTTGCATTAGTTACATTTTAAGTAATAGTAGTTTTTAAATGTACAGTTATATTTGCTTTTTAAGTACTGTTGAGATGCAACCTAAGCCAAGGTCCATCACCTACAATGGGCTGCGAATGCAGATTATCTACATTGATGTCTAAACTAGTATTCAGCTTTATTCAGTTTCACGCACCGGTAAGATTAAATAAACCCATATAATAAGAACTCGAGCTACTGTAACTTCCAATAACCACTTATTTAAGAAAATATGTAAGGAAATATGTGAAATTATTATTGTACATGAACAAAAAGTTTCATAATTTGAAGTAAAGGGTTCCGTGTAATATGCTCCCAGTAGTTTGGCGCACAGTTTAGTAAATGTGTTTCGTACAGGTGGTGCTGGTTACACAGTCATTTCCTTGTAATTCCCTTCAATTTGAACTGTGCATTAATAACTTACATTTTAAAAGCTTTGTCGTAAGAAAATGCTGTATTATTTTATGCGGAATTTTTCTTTTATAAAACCCTTAGATATACAGCGAGATCTCAGCTATACAGAAACCAGAAAGATCAATTTAAAGTCGATCTGTTGTAAAACTTCTGCAGTAAGGGTTATGTTACCTAAATAGCATGTCTTTGATTAGGTTTCAGTTCTGTTTGATAGCTTTCTGTATACAGTATACAGAAATTGATTTCATGTGTTACAGTGCTTTTACATCTGTATGTGCAGTTTGACTATTTTTATTTGTATTTTTTTTATTTGTTACATATAAGGTTTGGAAAAATAAAGTAGTGGTTAAGCTTTATAGATACAACAATACACCACACTGTGTTTGAATAACACATTGATCAGCCATGAGAGGGATAGCCTATTCACACAAAATTGTGTGCAGCAGATGTTTCAGTCCCCAAAAAATATTTAAAGGCTTAGCTCAATTGATAGACTGGAGTGGTTGGAAAGTATTTTATATAAAGCGTTACAATTCTTCCATTTGTTATTACACATTCAGCTGCAATTCTAAAAAGTAAAGTAAATTGGATCGGGTGATTTTTTTTTAGTGTGCTCAGCAATCTTTTCTTTTTAAGTGAAACAGTAAAGTAGACCCACAAAAGTTGAATCAATAAGTGTCAAATTGGTGCTTCCAGCAGGTACACATTTGATGACTGATAATAGAGGCACCAGAACATGTTTCAAGAGCCACCTATCGCCCACCATTCAACTCTGTGTCACACTGCTGCTAGAAACAGTAAACAACAAACATTTCCTTCATTTTGTGCAATAATTTACCATAATCACAGAGGGGGCACAATAAGGGCAAGACCACCTCCCAGCTACTGATTACATCAGGGGGTTGCAGCTGAAATTCAGTTTCTCAATGCTAATCATCATCTGCCACTCAGACATTTTCTCCCAGGGACATGATTTTTGTGTGTCCCTGGGTTTCATTTTAGTGATGATTTTGTTCTAGTGCAATCAATAAAAATATGTTTTCATCAAAAGATACTCTGGTCTCATTAGAATTCAGGGGGCTTCTTCAGACACTTTCTGTGACATTCAGCTAATGAAAGTGACATGCAGGCTTAAGGTAGAGCATGTTTAGAAGTGACAAAAAGATCTCTATACATGCTACATAATTAAGGTGGAACAAACGTCCCACTATCTTAATGGCCGTTTGTTTTACCCATTTATATAAGACTGGTTGATATCTCATTTATTATCTTTTGACGGTTGCTTCAGCCGGTGGACTATCAAGAAAATTAGTTTTCGTTTCAGATTTGTATAGTGTTAAAATAAAGACTGAAGCACCCATCAAGTGCCCCTAGAATGTGGCACTACAAGCTTATGTTTATGTAGCACAAGTCTCTGTTTCTCAATTGTTAAGATTATCGGTAACATTACCAGATCTTGAGAACTGTTGATGCACTCCCTTTATTCTTGCTGTATTCAGAACAATGGTGCTTTACTGCCCTGGTGTGGGGAAACTGAACCACTGCAGCTTTTGGCTATGAGTGCTGTTCATAACATTCTTTGGCAACACCTTTGGATATATATATATATATATATATATATATATATATATATATAAGAAAGGATTGCGACTTTGAAGCTTTACTAACAACATCATCCCCATGAATGGTGTCTCTAATACAGCGACCGAAGGGACTGGGTAAAATAGTTGTTTCTAAGTTAGGGAGATCCTCAGTGCTATATGCAGTGATGGCCTTATGCAATGTTACACACTATAGTATTTTCTATAGTGTTGCACAAACAAGAGTGCGAGGTAACCATTTATTTCAGTACAATAAGCATTAACCTAATGATGCATTAAATAAAAACATGAACAAAAAACACATTTAACACTGTCCATGAATATGTATATTTTATGTTCAATGGACCAGTGGACCACAGTTGTTTCTTTCTGGGTCTTTGGCCTTGATCACTACAGTACTGTAAGGGTTTGGACATTCTCGTTGGTCATGATGCCATTGTCAGGATCTCTTAAGGCTTTATCTTCTAGGTGATTTAGGTGATACAACTTACTTGAATGCTAATATGTTAAGAATGAGCCTGGACAACACTGAGGTCTATTGCATTCTTCTGAGGGTCATTAAGTAAGTCAACGCCTTTGGCTGACTTTGTTTCTAGGACAGGTCCCTGTTTTCATTTTTTTCCTAGTATAAGAACGGGGTCTAATCCATTTGCTGATCTGGTCATGTGATCACGTGGTCATTCTAGCGTGATGCAAGGAACTTTCATCATCAAAGTTCGCTTTTTCACATTTCCCTTTCTATTTCTTAAAGCTATGGCCAATATGACATGTTCTTCAGTCCTGAATTTATCATTAAAACTCCAAAACAAATCCTAATCTTAAACTTTTGCTAAAAACTGAAAATCTTGCATCTACACAATGGGAGACCAGAAAAACTCAAAACAGAGCCCTGTCCTCAATACAGTTTGCTTCTATAACTTGTCTTTATAAAAGAATAAGATTAATGAGGCAGGAGTTTTGGCAGGAATGTGCCATCTATATAAATTATCACGTTTGCAGAGTAAGAGTGTTAGAGTGTTTTCTCATTATAAAAGGGAAGCCAGATGGAAATGGATTTAAGCACTTTAGACAGGATAATTTGACCCTATTCAGAATGACAGATTAAAAAGGCAGTTTAAAATGATGGCCTGTTTATTGTTGTTGTGGGAATTACAAAAGTGAAAAGATGGTTAAGAAGCATCCGTTTCCGAAACCCCTTTTCAAAGGTTGTTCCTGCACGAATGTTGCTGCGTTAGTTGAAATATTCAGGGTGATGTTCTGTGAATTTTTTCAGAGAACTGTAAATAAGGAGTCATTCTTAAACCTAGTTGGCGTGCTCTTTTGGGGTCAGCTTTTTTGTATCTAGAAACACTGCCCACAACATTGAGCAGTGTTTCTAGATACAATGAGATCAATTAGGGCAGCAGTGTGGAGTAGTGGTTAGGGCTCTGGACTTGACCGGAGGGTCCTGGGTTCAATCCCCAGGTGGGGACACTGCTACTGTACCCTTGAGCAAGGTACTTTACCTAGATTGTTCCAGTAAAACCCAACTGTTTGAATGGGTAATTGTATGTAAAATAATGGATATCTGTATAATGTGATATCTTGTAACAATTGTAAGTTCCCCTGGATAAGGGCGTCTTCTAAGAAATAATAATAATTAGTATTTTATGCAGAATGAAGGAGATATTTCCATTGCCAACAGTCGGAAGTGACTGAAGTCACTCATATCAGGGCAGAAGCAGAACAAAGGTCCAGGACCTTGTCATATGAGCTTGTGGATGCATCAAGTCGCCCTCACTAATATAAAAAGCTTTACTAATATCCACTCAGAAGACAGTCAAAGCACCATTCTGTTAATGTTAAGCAAGGTCATAACTGTGCAATTTGACATATTAACAGTGGAAAACCTTATGTCCTATAAAGTAACTACAGTACAGTTTTATATAATGCTGTAATAACATGTTTTATGACCTAGTATTGCTGTAGCCTATTTGTAACATTAATATACATCTAGTAGTGTGTATAACATCCCTAATATGCCCATTGTTCTAGGTTGTGGATAGAAATGGAGAGCTCAGTGCAGTCCCTGGCAGCGTGGGGCAGAAGGGCACCATCTCACTCTATCACACGCATAATGATCACAGATGATCAACAGACCATTGTAACTGGAAGCCAAGAGGGTCAGCTTTGTCTGTGGAGTCTTTCTAGTGATTTAAAGGTTTGATTATTTTAATGTATTTATTTATTTTTTTATTATATCTTAAATAAGGTTTCTGGTTTCAAGTTTGTGTTGATAAAGCACAACAAAACAAACAGCAACATCAAACAAGTGTTTATCCTATAAGCAACAGAACACTGGACAGTTCTGCATAGTCTGTGTTCACTAATCCAGTCCAGTTGCAGGTGTGGTTTACTGTATTTTGGTGTAATAGAAGCACAGTGTTCACTGCTATTACCGTTTGTATTTATTTTGTTTGTTTGTTATTTGAGAAGTTGTCAGGTTGCCCCAACACATTCAAATTACAGAAGGGTAGTTTTAGGCAAAAATAAACCATAAAATATTTACTGTGTGGGTTTTTAGTCGATGTTCCATATTAATTTTAAAAATAGAGAATTCATCAATATTCTACAGTTTTTATTTAGTAGCTAAATTGGTAATTGATTGAATGGTTTTGATATGAATTGTAGTATTAACTAATACATGTTTTTAATGATTCATTTTCTATGATTCTATGAATCTAACAAAACAGCTGCCAGTTGTAACATCTTTTCAGTAATGCAGTAGCAGGCCACACAAGATATTTTACCTGTGTTGTTGTGAATTTAAAAATAACCACGATGAGGATGCATTTGTATACAAGAATTTCCTATCTTCACTAGTCTCCAGAGAGAGTAGTACAAGGGTATATAAAGGTAGTCACTTTTCTCCCTTCTGATACACCCTCATATTTAAGAAATTTGTACCAGCATGCAAATTCTTCAGATACAGTATATGGTCTTCACTGGTATGGCAGAGTCTCTTTACTGTCAGCTATAATACCATTTTTGGACACGAGGCAACATATTTGTGGTTGTGTTTAATTAATAACTCTAGCCTCTTCCCATTGATCATTTGAGTAGTCTATGTTCTTATGAGGTTTTTCTGACCAGATTGTGGCTCTGTTGTATGGGTAATTGTATGTAAAAATAATGTGATATCTTGTAACAATTGTATGTCGCCCTGGATAAGGGCATCTGCTAAGAAATAAATAAATAAATAAATAAATAAATAAATAAATAACATTTGAAAGTTGAATCACTATTTGACGACATTTACCTTGCTATGAAAAGTGCACATTTTATTTCAGTTAAAAAATATTAATAGTTGGAAAATAAATCAACCAATCTTGGCTTGCAGACCAGGGTTTACTCTTGCAAGTATTACCACCTAATACACACAATGTACACGGTACTGGACACTACAGAACTACAAAGAACTGCATCACTTGAATCTTTTTAATTGTTGATGCTAGGTGAATAAAAGCCAAAGAAGAAAGGGGAAAAAATGGTCTGTCTTTCAATATGCTTACTCTATTGACTTTGAGACCTCAAAACCATCACTTACTGAGTGTAAAATACACTTGTGTGTTTCACTAGATCTCACCAAGAGCCCTTCTCTTTGGTCACACTGCTTCTATTACTTGTGTGGCAAAAGCAAGAGACTTTGAGAAGAAACCATATGTGGTCAGTGCTGCCAGCAATGGGTAAGTCGAAAAAGTCTTAATAGGAAGTGGACCATATACTGTATAAACTAAGGTTTGCCTAAATGCACATACGGATTTAAAACAAGGTCTGCATTATACTGAAGCATGGTACATGTAAATAAAATCACTGTGAAGTATGACAGAAGATGGCTTTTCCTGCTAAAGCACAGTAAGGAGTGGTCAGCTGCAAAATTACTCAAGCTTTTAGAGAAGGGAATTGTCACATTCCAAATATACAAATATAGGAATATTCCATTTGGAGCAATTGCATTTCAACTCTATGACATCAGTAATCCACAAGGTGGCAGTATCTATTCTTCCCAGTCACCAAGCAGCAGCTCGGTTCAAAAGATTGACAGGAGAAGATGCACACAAGATACATTAGCCTTTCAGAACTGTGTAGTTTACTTGGGATGAAATGAACCATTTTCAATAGCATGTCACTCCCAGCAAATGATAGTTGGGGTGACACATTGACAAGCCATAATAGCAGTATCCCTACAATTTATTGTAGGCAAAATGGTGGGTAACAACTATGCCTTAAACTGAGGTTTGCTGCTAGGCAGCGGAGTATAATTACCCACCCCTGCTAGAAACAGACATGTCATCCCTCCGTTTAATGGCTACAGCATTTTCTTGCCCATCTGTAACAATAAGCCATATAAGTGGACAGTTGCAGCAATACAGAGAAAACATGGTGGCACCAGATTATTTCAGCCAATGTAATGAAAATGACTAAGAATAATATTGGGGTATGTTTGCAGGGAGATGAGCCTTTGGAATGTCAGCAGTGGGCAGTGTGTGGAGAACACACAGATGACCTTTACTCATACCTCTATCTGTGTAAGTGTCTCAGGCATTATTTCTGAGAAATGCTGCAAATTGGCCAGCTTTCATGCTACAGTAAATATATAGTTTATATTTGTATTGCAATTGAGATCAGCAATACATTAAAGAGGTGACGCTCAAAAAACAGATTAAGAAATATTATTTTTGTGAGAGATTTTGTTTCTTTATTCCACTAAACATTTGTTTGTGGTTATTTCAAGAATAATATGCTAATAATATTAACCAAGATACACTAACACGGATTGGAAAAAGTATATAGTGTAGTGTACATGTACAGAAATTCCAATATTCCCTCACTAAGACACCAGCCTATAAATCACCACAGGTGTTATACCAGATTTCAGCAGAAAACGTAAATTATGCAGACCTCCGTCATGTGTCTAAATGTAAAGCTCTAGTGAGTGTTCTAGAATTGGATGGCCATTCAGAACGTGCGTCTCCTTCTCTGTCCAGTATTACTACTCTTCATTCCGCATGGAGGAAGATGGATGGCTCCTGTGCTGTGGAGAGTATCAGGATGTTCTGGTCATTGATGCTCGGGTGCTGGAAGTTCTTCATACATTTATCTCTTCTGAGTCTCCTGACTGGATCAGCTCAATGTGTATTGTCCACTCACCTCGGATCCAAGGTATCAAACAGTTCGGAGGTTAAAACACATAGCTAGCTGTTAATGTGCTGTATTATATTTCAGCTGTCACTACTGGACACATCAGAAAAGCACACAAAACAAATGAATTAGCAACATGCAATAAATCATCTTTTATATCAATAATGATCCTGGAAAAACAGAAAGTCATTTAAATGAAAATCTGAACACCAAATATAATGAATCCGTTAAACCTTTTAGGAAGCAATAGTAAGTGTGTTAGTTGTTCTCTTTAGAGGAAGATTTTTAATCTTAACTGTGGTGATTTTCTTTTGTAGAGGACTCTTTAGTGGTTGTATCAGTTACTGGAATTTTGAAAGTCTGGAACTTATCCTCGTCTGTAAAGAGAGTGCAGGTTAGTATGCATAAAAACATAAGAAATGCAGAGAAAAGGGCTTCATTCATTCTTTCTTTTCTCAACTTACTGTACTTTACTCAGCTTATATTCATAATATTGATCTGCTGTCTGTGTTAGAGAACAAAGGTATGCAATATTTAATGTTAATAAGGATATCTTGCCAGCAGCAGTCATAACTGATACTGGAGATGTTCAGTTTATAAATGAAACGACATGTTAATGAACTGTACAGCTATGGTCAAATGTTTAGCATTACTCTATAGAATTAACTAATTTTACTTCATAAAGTCAAATGAAACCTGCTGGATAATGTTACGTTAACATATTGAATCACATACTGCTTTGTAGTTTTCCATATACTTAATGAAAAACTGACAAAAATTGAAAAATGTGACATTTCAAAATCTAACATGAACTACTGTACTACTATTATGGCTTCTGGTAGACTTTTAGCATGTCATGTTATATTTTCTTGGATTACATATAGTTAAATAAAATAACAAAATTATGTTCATATAGTTTTTTTTTAATTATGTCTCAATCCTAAAATTCTAGGTGATGCAAAACTTTTGGCCATAGCTATACTGTATACCTGCCTCTTAAGTGGTGGAAAAACTCTCTTCCAAATGTAGTGTATTGCATAACCGCATATAAACCATCATATCATTTCTGTCTTTCATTTTTCTTTTAGGAAAAGCAGCTTATCTTTGAAACGGAATCCAAGAGTCTCCAGTGCTTAATGTGTCAATCTATCCGCTTTTGCAAGTACACAGAACGATTGCTGTTGGTAGTATGTTCAGATTCCTGGAAGGTACTGGGATAAAAAGTAGTATTAGAAGATAATGATACATGTGTTTTTAAACTGCTGAACTGCCTAGCCACAGACTTTTAAAACGATCAGTTAGTCTTTTTCTCTGCTTTTTTTAACCTTTCTTCACGAACAAAGAAAGATTACGTGTCACACTTCCTCTTCCCATTGTGAACGGTGTTCGCTTTGTTAAAATGGGATCAATCAGTTAAAAACTGGAGTTTAAAAGCACTCAGGTTAACTTGAGACTGCTGCCTTGAACACATGCTCAAATATAAGCCAGCAAATTCGGGTGAAGTGTGCTTTTGTGTTCACTTTGTAATGGTTTTAAATGGCTTCAGCATAGCCAGCTTCAAAATAGCACCAAAGTTTATCACTAAATATACAGATGAGTAGCTTAATGAGCTGACGCTTGCGCGAAATGAATTATAGGTGACAGCTATTTAACATGAATAATTTAGAAAATATAATGTAGCAGAATCTTTGCAGGAAACAATTACAGAACAAAAAAGCTCTAATTGTATCTCTTATAAGATGCAAGATGATATATTACTTAAATATATTATCAGTTATAAAATGTACTGCATCAGCAGCAGCAAATATCCTGAGTAGTAATTGTAGCAAGTGCATATTTATGGTTAGATGCTCCTAAAAATGAATAGCTAACATCCATTAAAAAGTTGTTGACAAAATTAAAGAAATACATTGAAACACTTATAACACAGAAACCTGTCCCATTTTCTGAATATAATGAAACATAGTACAATCAATGCAATAGTATTCAGCATCCATGTTATAAATGGGCATAATCAATAGATTTGACAAATAAAATCAATATAAAATATGTATGTTGGTGATTTGTGCTGAAAAAATGCCTGGTTCTTTCTGGTAATAATTCTACTACTTTTATTTTTTATTTTAAATATTAAAACATATATGTACTACATTATGGGCCAGTCTATTCTATAGAGGAATGGGCATGTAACTTGTCTTGTATCTTCAATACGTTTGCTTTTTGAAAACTAGTTTAATAAACAATTACCAGTATTAAAACAATCTAGCATTGCAATCAAGTATTTTGCAACAATAGTTATTATCATTTTTTTTAGGTGTACGACTATTGTGATTTCTCCTTGCTGTGCATGGAATTGAGTAAAACTGGACAGGGCTTTACTGGTGGGGAACTGCTGCCAGCTAACAGACTCCTAGTCTGGACAGAGGATGGACACAGTTACATCTACCAGCTGTCTGACAGGTGGGCTCAGATGGGGGAAACCCTGGAAAAGTGCAGGTACAAAATGAACTTGGGGAGGTTTATTAAAGGAAATCACACCATGTCACACATGATCAAAAGGCTGAACAAAACCACTTTGGCGCTTGAAGATTTGTCTCGAGTTCGGTAGCACTAGGCCTTTGTGTGGAGCAGCGGGAGATGGAGAAATAAGATTATCCATGCAGAACTTGGCAGCTGGGACTGTTTCTTTTAAATAACCGCCATTAGAAATTACATTCTACCAATTCCAAGTTATTAGCATGAAGATTAAAAGAAACGGCATCCTGAGCATAATCCTATAGAATGCTAGGCATGGCTTTATGTAAATATAAGAGCTTTTTCATTAAATGATTCGAATTTAATGACTCTGTTACTTCAGGTTGTGATGGACTAATGTTGTTCTGTTTATACAGGGGTCTTTTAAAACATGTTATCTATCCCCCTGTGAAAGTTTAGCCAGCGAGACGGTTTCACCACGTATGCTGTGCTGCACGTCAGATCGCAAGGTATATTAACAAGTGGATTAAAACACAGAACTTGCATGTCTACTTGGGCAGATTCTGTATTTAGTGTTTGCGTTCTAGATAATGTTGTATACCTTTCATTACAAATTAGTTTATTTATATTTTTTAGATTTCTCACCCTATACTGGGCTTTATAAGCGAAAGAAAGGAACCTTTCTATAAGATTCTATTCTCTGGTGATGAATCTGGAAGAATAACCTTATGGCACATCCCTGATGTGCCCATTGTAAATTCTGATGGATCCCCAAAAGGTATGAGTTATATACTATGATACTATTACTATACTATTTTTTATGGTAAACACAGGTAAAGGGTTACTATTATGTTACAAATGTGTTGTCCTATTGTAATCTGAAAGAATAGTACTTGTGCAGCTAAACCAGTGCTATTAAATTGCAGTCTACACTGGGCTACTGTTTGTATTAAAGTACTACTGGTTCATTTTTATATTGTGTGGTTTAGAGAGTACAGCAATAACGTAAAGCAAATCTTCCACCCATTATACATTGAAGTACCCTATTTTACAGTTCTGTTAATGCTTGATTGGTCATTTCATTTCATAGTTTTGTTTAAAGGGAATTCGTTTATTTTTCTATGTTATAGAAATTCAAGCGGCCGTAACCTGCAGTCTGGCAGATTCTTTTAAACAACACGTGTCTGAAGAGATCGCCGCCCTCCCAACTGTCCTGGGATGAGTCCCCAGCCATCACTGTCAGTGTTTATATCCCTAACAACGATCAACTGGTGTGTGGATGCGAAGATGGAAAAATAATAGTAATGGCAGCTTTACCTGCAGCCAGAGCAAAGCTGCTTGAGGACCGCTCTCAATTAAGAGGTGATTGTTGTGCTTTGCTCCCCATGCCATGTCATCACCTCAAGCACTCTCTGTGGCAGCCCCATGACATCTTAGAAAGGACTTTTTAGAATTGGCTATGCTGCAGTCTGAAGTAGGAAAAGTTCATTTAATACAGGATGGCTGTCTTATCATGAGAAATGCAGTCCTAGTGTATGATCGAGTGTTAAAATCATATCATAACACGGCTTAGTGGCATTCATTCTGCATAGCTTACAGACTCCATCAACCTAGATTAAACGTGAATGAATTACCCTTATACTTCCAGAAGAGGGGATCCTACACTCCTATGGCAGGGTTAAAAGGAACAGTCCATTGGGAAAGCAATAGGGGGTTCAGGAAAGCTCATGGTGTCCATCTGCTCTGTCATTTTTCCAATGATTGACTGATGAGGAACGCCTTAAAATGACAGTTGCAGGTTTACTGCAAGCATATCTATTTAGCTTTGATTCCCGAAACCATATAATGCCGTACAGTGTTACATCGATTATTTTAAACAGGCACGTACTGCATTCAATGTTTTATTCAATGCAGTCTATGTTCTTGTGGTTTTATTGTTAAAATAACAGTTGAAATAACCTAGTAATGACATGTTCCAGTATTTTAATATTGCATATGTGACATAAAACTGACATACTTTCTAGTGTTTTCTTTTACATTTTTTATTTTTTTATTATACATGCAAAACTACATCATATGCTGATAATTAATCCTAATCAACATTTGTTTCATATGAAATAAAAATAAAATGTCAGTATGTTTTGGGAGATAACCTATAACTAGGAAAATTGAGAACAGCAATTTCTAATGATGTTTGTGCTGAAAGCACATAATACAGCTAACATAATACAGCTAACCTATGCTTTAATTGAATTCTTAGTCCAAAAAGAGGTGTTCATTGCAGCAATATTTGACCTCTAATAGTATTTTAAAAGGTACAATGTGATAGTTCTGCTGTTATTGTAGTATTGGTCTTTTTCATGGAATCTGGAAAATCTTTCCAGTTATTGTTTGACTGAAACAGCAGCAGCAATCAATAGCATCGTGTCGCTCTTCACACTTTTCCATTTTAGGCTGGCTCTCTCACAAGACTGTCCAAGGCCACAGTGGAAGAGTTACTTGTCTGCTGTACCCATACAATAAATCTGTGAGCTTCAATCCAAGCTGGCTGGTCTCAGGAGGTCAAGACTCGTGTGTAGTCTGGTGGGATGTGTTTACAGGAGAGATTTTGCACAAATTTACACTACAAGCCGGTCCGCTGGTGAACCTTTCAGTACCTCCAGAAGAATGTAGAGTAAGTTTCTTTAAAACAATAAAAGGATGACAATTTTATAGAAAGGGGATTCGAAGCAAGTAAGGTAGGACATTTTGGCAAGTATCAAAATTATCCATGGCACGTTGCCTGTGTTAAAGGTGGAACAAAACCTCCTCACAGAAATAATAAATAAATAATGTAAATTGGTACAAAATAAACATCACACACCCCAGCTATTTCTATCTGAGGAAAAATATTGATGGCTCCAATGCTACATCCCTTGACACGAGTCAATGTTTTAAAATAGGAATTGTAAACATGATTTAGGAAGAATTTAATTGGTAACGGCTAAAGAAAGAGACAGAAGTGTTAAAGCTAATTAATTGCTGTTGATGTTTGTATGTATTTATTTATGTATTCATTCAGCCCAAAGTACACCAGAGTGTTTGCTGTTTAGCAAGTGACCAGTCAATAGCACTCCTAAACCTCCAGGAGCAAGCCTGTATCATCCATGCCAGGAAACATCTGTTCTCTGTGAAGATCATTAAATGGCGCCCTGTTGAAGACTTCCTCATGGTTGGCTGTGAAGATGGGTCAGTGTATGTCTGGGAGATCGAGTCAGGTACGCACACCCTCTGTTTTACAACAGTACTGTATATGGTTAATCGTTTAACTAATTTAGCATTCCTGTGAGGGCAGTATATATGCAGTTGTCATGCCTGCCCCAATACAACCACTACTTCAACTGCTAATACCTTATAAACCATTATAGATGTCAGCTTCCTATTTTCACTGCCTCACTGTTTTAATATCAGTGATGCAGACAACGTGTTTTGAGATACTGGCTTTACAGTTAGAGCACAGTCAAATTCCATTGCTGGTGTTGTTCAGTACAAATGAACCATTTATCTGACACATTGTTTTAACCACTGGCCATAATAATGGTACAAAAATAAAAAATAATCTTTGTCGAATAATCTGGTGGCCGGTTTAGTGCATAGAAAAAGTAATGACTAGAGAAAGAACACTATGGATGACCTCTGTTAGAAATGATTAAGACTCCATGCTTTTTCACCTCTCAGCTTTCTTAAGTGCAAAATGACTGCCTGTTGCCCCACTTTGTGAGGAATTTGCTTTGTGATATGAACACATGTTTACTCAGGATTAAAAACTACCATATGTTAACCTAATGTCTAAGATCAGATCAGTGTTTGTCTGTTAAACCAAAATGCATGTTATTAATGGCTGTTTGGGTTACTTTTCACTGCCTCTAAATTGATAATGGACTGCAGATTTTATACTGAAGAGCACTCTAAATCCTGGATATTTGAAAGGTATCATATTAATTGAGCTGTTCTTTATATCCTCTGGCAGTTAATATATACACACACATGGTCTTGCTGAGTTATCTTTACATATCATTCGTTCATCTTAAGAAGTCAGAATATCAGGTGAGAATTCAGCCCTCCAGTTCAAATATTTCAGAAACAAGAGAAAACGGACCAACAAACAAACATACTTGCTTGTGATTACACCAGACCCCGATTGTTGACCTGCATATGTGCAGTTTTTTTGTTTGTTTGTTTGTTTTTTATGGGATAAGCCCTCATACGGTACAGTATGAAGATAAACTATGAAGGGATATTTTTTATTATTATTTATACCTTTTTAATAGGATCATCTGAAATAAGAAGGATATTTCAGGCTCTGCTCACAGGTATCTGAATAATAACATTTTAGAGTAAAGTGTCTTTCTGCTCTATGATTGCTTTATAGATGAATATCACATTAGGGAAAGCAGAATTTATGTTTCTAAACTTTTAGTGTGATGACAATTACAATTAAAAAAGGACTGTTGTATGGGGTTTGCATTCCTATATTCTGGCTTCTGTTGCTAGTTATTCTATTGTTTTCTGTAAATCAGCCTTACCGGTAGAATCCTAAATGCTTGGACTGAACAGCCTCAATCTATTCAGTGTATGTGACATTGTGACCTTTCACCTCTGCAATCCCCATCTACTCAACATGTATATATACAGGGAGGAGATGAGGCTGGCATAGCTGAGGTTACTTACTTGCAAACTCCATAAAATAGTTCAATGTGCAAAAGCAATAAAAATGATATTTGAAGCTACTTACTCTTTGAGCTTTTAAGGTCCTGATTGTAAATAAATTAACACTGTTCTAAGTCTTGTCCTGCCAAGCCGAAATGCTGAGCTGACATTGCATTAAATAGGAATGAAAGATATTTCTAGAAGCTATAAATAAAATCATTAGCTCCATCTATTTAATTATTAACAAGCGAGAAATTTACTGCCCACCCATCCTCCAATTATCTCATTACATTCTGCCTTGTTCAGCACACTTAGCAGCCACCCTGTTTCTCTCTAACTGATGATTACTAATGTCGGAAGTTAATTAATTGCTAGGCATTTGTTTTTACAAATCTATGAGGTTTCTTTATAATAAAACCTTACAACCTTTCTTCTGAAATCAACTAGTCATATTTAGGTGCTGGCTAGTGTCTTGGAGAGTGCCGGTAATTGAGTATATGAAAGTAGCTTTACTGTCCTCGCCACTCTTTTTAATATGTTTGTAGTCCGAGTCTTGGGGCTTTGAGAAGTTTTGAATCTGCAAGCTTGGGTCCTTGTTATCAGAAGTTGCCCTTTCTCTGATGTAAGAAACCGTCTCCATGGCTACCAGTAGAAGCATTTTAAAGTATTACTGAACTTTATCTGTGGATGCAACTGGTGGCCATAGAGACAATCTTACCAGATTAGGGAATCTTAGGGAAATTGCAAGTTCTGGCAATTTCGAAACAGCCAGGATGCGACAGGCTTATTCTCTATTCACACTACCAAAGTAATGCGCTCAACATGAATGTTAATCGTCAGTGCTTCAATATATATTAGTTGTGCATTATTTAGACAGTGTGAAAATGGAACCATCATTTAATTGGTATAACATGACTGACTGCTGCACGTTGCTTACAGGTTATGTGTTGTAAACGTGGTGTGCCTTTTACACAGATTATACCATACTGTGTAGTATGTTATTATGTTCTTGATAGAGAACCAAGGCTTCTCATGCATGCACATTATACATAGGATGTGTGTTATACATAGGATGTGTGTTATACCTGGGTGTGTGTTATATTTAATACATTACTGTATTAAAGCCTATAATATATGATAGACAAACAATACAGTTAGCCTCACCAGCATCAAACTGAATTCCAAATATTGAACCTATGCAAATGTTAACTGGACATTTTCAAGTGTGGAACGTTGAAGGAGTCATTGAGAGAGTTTCAGGGGGTTCGGTTCTGTCATTGTTATGAATAAAGGAAATTAAGAAATGCAATTCTCTGACTGGATACACGTTGACACCCATAATAAATATCCACCTATTTAAAGTTAATAAAGTAGCTCCTTTCTTTCAGATTCAAAAGTGTAGTCAAAAATGTAATTTGATGGAAGAATTAAATGTAAACTAGATGCATTTTTTTATTGAAAACACATTTTCAGTTTTTATTTATTTTTTTGTAAAAAATATAATAAAATAAAAATAAAAAAGATCCTCAGTAAAGGACAATGCACTACACACACTACGATAGCTGCTTGGTCGAACCGATAAGATTGTAAAGCCTAAATGTGCACAAGGTCACTGTGAGCCTAAGTGAGGTCTATGAAAGAATGAATTTGTCTTCTCTTTTGATCATCAGTTTTGCTATTTGACAGAAATTCGAGGTCAGTATGCTGCAGCGTTCACTTATAATTTATAACCAATGTCAATGTGGGTTGGCTTTCTTTAACTTTCATTAGTTTTTGTCTCTAATCTTGGTTGTGTTTTGTCATTTTAAGACTGTGAGGTTCTGATTTCCTATGATTAGGGTTGAACCCTAATCAGCTGTTTTTTTTTTTTGTTTTTTAACAGATTGCACTGGTTACAGTAATACGTTCTTCTTACACTCTGAAACAGTCCAACAGGGATATGTAACCCTAGCAGGAGATAACAATACAAATCTGTAATCTGTAATATTTTATTATCAAAAATATAAGTAATACAATCATATATGTCTGTTAAGAAATCCAGTGCAATGATTTAAGAGTATGCTTGGACACACTTTATCATATACCCCCACCACACAGAACGACACAATTTGGACAACTGTTGATTTTCAAGGGTCTGATATTACTAGAAATCCATGTTTATCGCAATACTGCACTATTTTTGTCTGTGAGTGGCACTCTATCTTTGCTTTCTGATTGCCCTTGACCTTAATAAAATAATTTATTAGGATCTGTTCCGAGCTGACGTAGCTCCAGAGCTTTCCTTCATTTGAAATTACAGTCACCCTGATAGATAGTCATTAGGTGGAACAGTATTTCATTCAAAACCTTCATGTGTGTTTTCAAATACTTACAGAAATGAACACTGTACTATTCTCACTGATAAATAACATTTGATATTATTATGATCAGCTCTCCTGATTCCTGTATTATAATAATGTAACATTTCTGAATAATCAAGCCGGTTCTGCGCTCACATAAAACAAAATGTAACTTTATATATATATATATATAAATATATATATATATATACTTTATATATAGCTACATTGAGTCAATTGATCTGTAGAAGGTTTCTGTGTTTTTTCTTGGCGTTCTTGCCGTTCTTGTGTGCTTCTAAATGTCTAACCCTGGTTTTATATATTGTTCGAAAGCAATACATGTGCTTTGTATTACTCTTTTGTATCTTACTCTAAAAAATGTTATGTTTTAAAAAGAACAGATAATAGTTTGATGACCTTGATTGTCATTTCAGTTTACTTTCATCTTTTAGTTAGCTTGTGCTTAGCTAATTTTTTGTATACTTTTGTGGAAACTAAATGGCTTTATTGTGGCTTTTTCTCAAAGATACTGATTACATTTTTCTCATAATAGAAATCTATAGCCTGTTATATACATATTTAGGAACATTATAATAAAAAAAGTATAACATAAATAACACATGTATGCAATGGGACTAATGTTTGATTATTACATAAAACATATAGTTAAGTATAATTTGCTTAATGTTATCACGATAATGTTATTGGTATAACATTATTTCTTCCGGTTCCTTATCATCCCACATCCTGTGATCGACTAGTAAATGTAAATATGATAAGGTTTCATTTAAAACCTAAATCTGTTTGACTTGAAGTATTATTTCCTGAACAGTTTGGATCCATACTGTGTGCATACTTGTTTAAGGCTCATTTGCTGCAATCACACAATCTGTGCAGAAGGTTCGTTGTTTGCAGAGATTTCCTCGCTGTTAGTCCAGTGTATCTCAGCCAGCTGCTGCTACAGAAGAATAACAGAACCGGTTCACTTAGACATGCAGTGGTAATCAGGGATATCCTTGCACATTATGTTTTCCAATACGAGATGTACAGTCAAACCTGTACAAACCAGCGCCGCTTGGGATCGGAAAATTGTGCTGGATTAGACAGTGTGCCGGATTACAGAGTTACTGTAAAAATGTAATACTATACCTAAAAAAAAAAAGTTAAAAGATAACACTTTTGAATGCTTTAAAAAACATTATTTACATGCACAGTATAATAAACACAACAATGCCTCACCCAAATCTTTACCTGTTGTTAGCACAAGCTAATAACCCCATGTTTGTGTTGTACCTGCATGTGAGATTCGGGTGCTTTCTGCTGGTATTCAGGTTTTCTCTGTGTTGATTTTAAGTAGGCATCTTTTCTTTTCAGAGTGTTTGAAACAGTTTGTTTTTATTTTTCTCTTCACTCATTTTGTGTTGGTTTTCGTAAACATTCAGCTTTTTTTGATAAGCGCACATTTTCTTTCAAGAGATAGCTTGTTGTGCAGATGTTTAGACGTGTATTTGCTGTTCATCAACTGCATAATTCTATTAAGCCGCTGGCGAGTTTTAAACTTTGAAAAAAAATCATGTGACCCGGTGCCGCATTACACAGTGAGATTTACATTGATTTTAGGCAGAAGAGATTTAAAAATCATGCGGGATTCCAGATAGGATTGTAAAGGGGTATCAGTTCATTAATTTCAATAGGGATTTGGTTGGGACCCAGAAATCATGCTGAATTATACAGAATGCCAATTGGTAGAGGAGCTGGATTAGACAGGTTTTACTGTATAATAAAACTATCATTTTAAATGTTAACAACTTTATGTACACAGCAGTTAGCCACCCCAGTAAAAAGACCACCTCACAATTAAGACCACCTTCAATATTAAGGCCACTCCTGTATCCAGTATTAAGGCAGCCCCAAATGTAGGGAGCCACTGTTAAATAAGCTCTCTAATAAAACCAACATGGTGTAAACTACAGTAACTAAACCTCTGAAAACAGTGCTCCCCTTTATAACGCTGTAGTCGGGAGCCATAGTTAAGAGACTGTGCTATTTGTGTTCAGCCTTATAGTGAGAATACTAGTGTTAGTGTAAAGGCATTATGGGGGCAAATGGGAGGCATGAACATCATGCCTTATATCTGTTCTACAGTACAAAGGGCCACCTTGGCTGCCCTCATTAGCAAGATTTCACTGCATCAACATATGTTGCAATAACCATTATATTATGGTATTTTATAAATGACAGACTGAAACGATATTTCCCAGTATCGTTCTTTCCAGATCGATTTGTTAAAGGAGGACCCATTAAGGGTTTCTGCTTCATAGCCAAACAAAAATAATACTGATAAAAACAGCATCATAAGAAATGAGGACAAATAATTAGGATATGCAATCATGCATATCCCCCTTCAGTTACTATCAGTATTTAATTCAAGAAATGGCTTGTGTCCGCTCCCTGCCAGTATAATGTGCAGTATACGGTGGTAAAAGTGATTGGTCTATCGTTATACTGTACAGTGGTTTGTTTCCTAGGAGTGCATAAACAATCTAAATTGCAATATTTTCCATATTTACATGATTTCATAAACATTAAGCACACATTTAAAGCCAACACTGTCCAGTTTAAAACAGGGCATTTACAACATTGTACAATAAAGCAGAGTATGTTAATCAATAAGAAAACCTGATTTACAGTCAGCTTTTATGTATTGCACCCAGTAAGGAGGAAATCAATCAATGAACCATATGTTGTCTGTATTCTGAGAACTACATAGAAACTTTCATAAAGATTACAGTATTTACACTGCCTGCTTGGATTATTGTATTTTAACAGATTACAGCAACAAATAACAAATACACATTGACTAAAAGAAACTAATGAGAATTCATTAAATGCCACAAGTTTGTTTCCCGTCACAGTTTGTACGTAATTATTATAAATTATTATTATTATCAGGCTCTGCTAAAATAGCAATCTAAAAGTGGATTGTTGAAAGAGCGTGTGCGTTGAAGAGTCTGCACAAGGTGTGATGTTTAGAGATCATGGCTCAGAGGCTCCGTCTAGATTTATGAAAACTCTGAAAAAAGCTCTGTAACATCTCACTTTGAGTAGTACACTGAGGCATTTCAGAACCATTGAAATAGCCCTTGAGCCATCTATGGCCAGTGGAACTCCCATATATTCCCATATATTTATAAAGCAAACAGCACCCATATGTTTAACCAGTTTAACCAGTTTCAGTTTAGCATAGTTGAATGCACTCACAAGCCTCTTGATCCCTCACATTCGTATTAATCAGCAAACTGCATATAACAACTATTATATATATATACTCCAACTGTATATTACATTTGTGTTGATGACGTGGGAACAAATACAATCCGCCTCCACAGGAAAAAGGGGTCCAACACATTACTGAGGAGTGCTCCTAATTCACTGTCCAGGAAGTGTTGTGTCAGTAAACTAGAGCACACAATTAGTTTTCTGTTTTTGCCCCAAGCTGAGGACTTCTAATTACATGTTGCTGCCAATAGGCAAGCTTTCTACAATTACTGTAGCAGACCTGTAAGCACTCTCCAGCACAAGGAAATGTGAAAACAATATTGCAGATCAATGGTGTCAGAGTGACCCTGTTATTTATGTGTTTCTTTTCATTTCTTTAAATAGTGAAATAAATTCGCTGAATTATTAGTTACTGCTGCTTAGTACGGGGTTGTAGATAGAGTTTTGTTAGGGCTACATGCTGCTCAAGCAATAATAATGAAAGCTAGGCGATCTTAACAAACGCAAATTTTTGTTTGGGGAGGGTTCTTATATAATTAGTTCTGCACAATCATAATTCCATCATTTTGACCCCTTTGTCCTTGCAAATTTGAGTGATTTACGGTCTCTATCAGTATCTCCCTCTCTGCTTTTCTCCAGGTCATCGGTCAACATTATATTTGAGTGGGTGAGTGTGGCCCTGCTGATAAATCCTGTGGTTGCCTTTTATGTGCCTGAGGCTGTACTGAAGCTAGGGTCAAGGTCGGAGTGGTCACTGCTCCCTCTAAATGCGTTCTCTATAGCCTAAAGGTTTGGCTGCAAAGCTCATTAGAGGGCTTATTAATCTGACTTGAAACCTCTGTTTAGATCTAGAGCATAAAAACCTTTTTGTGGGGCAGTATTTCTGAAGCCCACAGATTTTCCCCAGTCGCCCAATTGAAAATAAAATCTATAACCCAGATTCATGTTTTTAATTTTTTTTTTTAGATTCAGTTTCATTGTTTTTCTAGTAAATGAACTGTTACCTTGTGGGTGTCTTCTCCTAGTCGGGTGTAAGATGCAGAAACAGTAACATGGTTTTCTTCTGGAAAGGCACTCTAGGTCAATATGTATGTGGGATTGTTTTTTCTAGTCAGACAATGAACTTGGTGATAAATGATAGCTGCTTAATCAGGCCAAGTGACCAGTCACAATGATTGACTGATTGACTGTTGCTTGATCCTGCCTGTCTTCCTTCAGTTAAACTTTTAAAAGTGCTATCAGGGATTTCACATATTATCAGACAATATGCAACACACACACATACAAAAGCAATGCTATCCCAAACAAAGACACGCATATCATACCTAAATGCTCACCAAGACTTCAGGTTTTACATTTCCAGTCACCTTTGAAGATGTTAATAGGCTATTAAAAGATGTCTGACCCAAATGCAAGGGTTTACATGAATACTTTCCTTAAGGTTTTCTTTCTATTGTGAGATAAACCTATAGAAAAGTCGAGTGGACAAATATTTAAGTTAATACCTTCACCATTGTCTGTTGTATTTTCCATATAGTGCCTGCTTTTTAGTGTACTAGCTGAAACTATGGCCTAAGTCAAGACAGTGGTGCTGATTGATCTATTATGGTTTGTGTTCAAAAGCAATGTAAAATGGCACAATGCACTGCATGCACAGCTCATAAGATTCATGAAACTAGCAGGATTTATCATTGTAGCAGCTTCAATCCAGCACTCCTAGTTCCTGCCCCCTGAATCAAGATGACGTTTGAAACCCAAGAGCTATCGTTTAGTTACTGTATTAAAAAAAAATAATAATAAGTTGAAGTAGAGAGCTGCTAGTTTAGAAAAAAAAGAAAATCAATGATAATCTGTCATTTTGGTAGAACACATTTCTTGTTGTGTTTTATAACACATTTGCTTCTATATATCTGACCAAAGAGACACAGCGTGTGTCATTGTTAATTACGGGACTTATTTAAAAGAGAGCTAAAATGGCTGCCTAAAATTCGACAGAAGCTTGTTGGTGTTTTTGTGCTGTTTCTGTGGTGTGTGTTTTGTGCTCACTAACCTCAGCGTCAATTCCCTTGCTTGCAGTGAATAATTGATATGGTTGTCTGGCTGTGTAAATTTAATTGTGACATAGTTCAATAACTATTTAGTGATGTAGAGTAGTAAAAGTACTGGAGCTTGTGTAAATCCTGCAATGTCACCTTTTATCCAGGTTGTTGCCTCCCTCAATGGAAAGCCCGTCCCATAATAAGTGGTGATTATCAGCACTTCTTCAGCATTCACTGCTCATCTTGTCTGAAATGATTGTGTTTCTGTTTGGCAAATCAAAGATTTGCTGAACACAATGAATGAGACATAAGTATCAAAATAGATCTCAAGAGTGGCAGATCTAAGTTAAAATAATATGGCACAAACTTGAATGAATTTGATTTTAAAATGCTGAATCAGAAAATGATCAGATAAAAACCATCCATGAATCCAGCGTATAGACCTCACAAAAACAACATTTACAGTACAAAGCACACAATCTTTAAACAGCTTTATTTTGAATGTTCATTAGCTCAAATACTGTAACCTAAACTGCTGAGTTCATAGACATAAATATTCAATGAATTAATATTCACTGTTTATCCATGTGCTGTTTTAACAGTCTTAAAAGAATCTTCTGTCTCCATTGATATACTACTATAACATCATTTAAACAATGTGTTTTATGCTGTACAAATACCAACAACTGCTATGTGTCTCTTGTAACACTAGAGGACAGCAAACAGAATACAGATGGATTAAAACACCTGTTAATTATTTCATTATACTGTAGTTGGATCCATATCGATATTTTAGCTGAAGGAGGTTTATGAGCTGCTGTACATCTTTATGGGTCTCTGAAGCAAAAAGCTTCTTTTATAAAACCGAAGAGCTGTACAAAGTAAATTTGATTTCAGTGAAGGGTTTGAAGCAACCAACATTTTCATCATTAGCTGTGTAGATGAAAAGGCTATTGACATATGTGTCTGGGATTTAAATATGTTTTTATTATTATTATTTAATAAAACTCACTCAAATGATTTTGATGTTGGGTCAAAGAAAACCAGGTTGAAGAACATATTTCCCTCCCTCTTAATACCAGATTTTGTTTTTATAACATTGCTTTTAAGACTGCGTTTATTGAAAAAAGCATTGATTTTTAAGCTTTATATTGCAACATTTTGTTTAAAGATAAAAAAATAATAACTGTAAAGGTGTAGAATACTTTTAACCATTCAACTGAATTTCCAAGTTATTTCGAGAATATTTGTATAATCTGTTTAAAATAAATACAATTAAATACAGTTTCAATGCTAGACTGCTGTTGCTGTTGTTTTTAGCAGTTTCGAGATTATGTATTACACAACTTTAAACTTTAAAAGATATTTTTTTAAATAACACAAGTCTGGATTGGGCCATCGGGTTTTACAAATTTATAGTAAAAAACCCCAAAAACTATGCGAATTGCCCCAGTGAAATCATCACTGTCCTCCTTCTCTCCTGTGTTACTCATTCACATTATATAGGTCTTATGATATCAATACAATAATAGCAATATAATTTACTGAATTTTAAATGTCAGTTGGGACCAACATTGATTATGCTGAAGACTTGACTTGGAACATACCAAGGAATGAATAAGGAATTACAAGCTATTAAAGTTACACATTATTTCTAATGTTTCTGTCATTACATTATTACATTTTATTGCCTAAACTGTGACTGGGTTTGGGGACTATGTCAGTAAGTTTCCTAAACGTTGTTGCTTTCTTTCACAATAAAGCAAACTAAATTGTCAGAGCAACATAAAATCAAACCATTCTTGTATTGTATTTCTGATTTATTTGAATACAAAGTGTATGCATAACCCTATATTGACAACTGTGGTTCATAGGCAACCCACACTTTGTATTATTATTATTATTATTATTATTATTATTATTATTATTATTATTATAGTAGTAGTAGTAGTAGTAGTATTGATGTATTTTATCAATATTTTGCATTTTATAGTAATATGCCCCAAATTCTCCAATTCCCCACAGCTGGAAATTACTTTTATGGCATGAACCAACCAATTATGCATATTATAGTAAAATAAAATCTTAAAAAACAAAAACAAAAAACATAGAATGTTGCAGAAAGCTATATAGTGGAATTGAATGCTTTTAACAGTGTTTTATCCAAACCAGAAATCTTTCATTTATCATCTTTTTTTCCAGGCTGTAAAACTATAAGTTGGTACTAAATATTTAATATACTGTACATGCCCTAAAATTGCAAATAAAAGCTATTCATGAAAATATTCAGTACTTAAAGAAAACAGTTGAGTACTTATTTATTTTAATATGGTATGGCAGCGAATCTTAATAAAAGAAAATAGTAAAACACAAGATTTTAAAAGCTATTTAACCCACACAATAAAGTTATCAAACCACAAATAAACAACTCAGAAATTAGTAGTCTTAAATGGTTTTGATTCGTTTTAGAAATGTATTTTTTAATTTCTCCCAAATTACACTCCAGACAATTTGGAATAAATAGGTTTGGGAATGTAGCCCAATGCATTTTCTTTTGTGACTAAATCATTTATTAACCTTGAGCTCAATTTATTTGTTTGTATGTGTTTATATTGTAGGTCTGTAACATTATATATATATATATATATATATATATATATATATATATATATATATATATATATATATATATATATATATATATATATATAGCAATGACTGCATTTTTATGTGAATTAAAAAAAATAATAAAATGACAAACTTCAGACCTCTAGAAAGCTTATGTTGCAATTTCTGTTTTGCTGTACTGTATAATGCATAGCCTATGCAATAATCTCAAACACAAATACATGTCATGTGCCATTATTGCATGTTTCAGTGTCTAATAAACTCTTGTTTAGGTGCTCTTGAACGACATGAAACAGGAGACGCAGCTAAAGCAATCCTCAGCTCCTGTGATGATTCCCAGGCTGTGCTAATTGATACATGGGTTCCCATACCTGCAGGAGCAAGGCCTAACCGTCTGCATCAGAGAAATCATCTGCATTGCAAAGCAACCAGCTCTTTCAAACATAACACTCTGGCAGCTACCAATATACAGGCTGAAAGAACTCAAGAAAAGGTAGGTAAGCTTTTAACTGAATTATTGTAATGCTATGAATATGTATGAATATACAGGCATTGCTAATCCCTGAAAGCAGCACTGAATGCATTAGGTTTACAATGTGTGATGATAATCATTCCTTTCTTGTTTTCCATGGGCTTGCATTTTATCTTTTCTGAAGTGAGAATGAAAATGGACTGTATATTATGTTTGCTTGTTTTCTTAGCTGGGTTGGTTGCATAAGAGGTGAGTGCTGCACATTAATCCCAGTGTAAACAGTGGAGTAAACAGCTTAGTACTGCACTCAATGACTAAACCATATATAATGTATTGTGTGACATATGATTATAAATTAAATACAATTTAGCAATAGTGTGGAAAGATTTTTTGGGGAGAAAAACAATATTTTCCAGTGTTTGCTTTGACACTGTTCATTCCACTGTAAATGTTTTAATAACACACAATACAGAAAACAGTGTAAGAGATACAGCTTCAGAACTTGCATTGTATTATGCATTATAATAATAATCAATAGTGTAGCAGAATAGAATAACATTAATCTGGTTACAAAAAATGTTAAAATACGCTTCAGGTTGCAAATAGATAAAGAGGTTTTGCTGCAGAAGCAGTGATTTGCTAATCTGTATCGGGTTCAAACTAATCTGTTAATTATTTAATCCTGAATACTAAAAAATGACATTGTGCAAATGGATTTGATGTGTATGTTATATAAAATTGATGTAAGAAAATATGAAACCATATTTTGTTGGCAAAATAAGGACATAAATAACTACAATTTGGTGACACAAAAATATTATATATTTAAGTATTTAAGTATATAAAATGTAAGCATTATAATAATGTAATGACAGAAACATTAGAATGAATGTGTAACATAAATATCTTGCAATTTATTGTTAATTCCTCCGTTATGTTCCAAATCAAGTCTTCAACATGATCGATTCTTGTCCCAACTGACATTTAAAATTCAGTAAATTATATTGCTATTATTGTATTGATATCATAAGACCTATATAATGTGAATGAGTAACACAGGAGTCAAGGAGGCCAGTGATGATTTCACCGGGGCAATTCTCACAGGTGTTTTACAATATGTTTGGAAAATTGTCAAAATAGACACATTAGTGATCGTCTAATTTAATTGATGACTTTAATAGGCCACACATGGAATTATTAAAAACTAGCAAGAGAAAATAAACACATAGCCACAAATTGTAAAATGCATGAGACTTTTTTGAAGTTGTTTAAGAGTGCCTATTGTTTCTATATCACTGATTACTGATATATATATATATATATATATATATATATATATATATATATATATATATATATATATATATATATATATATTAAATGTACAAATACTATATATATATATATATATATATATATATATATATATATATATATATATATATATTATATTATTATATTGAGGAATAATTCATCGAGTATTTAATTGTATTGTTGACTTTTTAAGTAAAATCTTTGTATTCATCATTGATCTTTGAATGACCTCACGTATCCCCGAAGCTCCATTTTGGTGACATTTGCTGAAAACTATTACTGGAGCATTATCCTGCTAAGCATCTTGGAAGGCAGATGGTGCACCACTAGGGCACCGACACAGAATTTGATCCCACTATTACATTATCAGCAAAGCTTTTTTCTCCCTGGATAGTTAACAAAATTGATTGTAGTATGCAAGCATATATTGCTCTGTTTGTGACATAACTGATGTCAGATTATTATATTTGTCTGTATTGAGAAAGCTAAGCAATGAAAATGCGTATTTGTTTGTTTATTAAACCTGAGACTAATGTAACAAAAAAAAAAAAAAAAACGCTGATGTGTATACAAAAAAAAACAACAATTCGATCACTCGTAATTTCAAAACTGTCAATACAGTTTATTTAAAAGAAATCTGCACATTGTACTATAGATTTTCTTTTACCCAGTCAAACTTTATTTACAGTATTGAAATTAAAATATGACAAAGTTCCATCACTATGTATTTTCATATTTTCCCAGATAAAAGATTTTAACGGGGGAATGTTATATATACCGTATATATATATATATATATATATATATATATATATATATATATATATATATATATATATATATATATATATCATAGAAAAAGGTAATGTAATGTGAATTAGTTGATCAAAAATCTATTATATTAGAATGTTTCGGACAGCCCTTCTTCAGCTGGATGGGAAGAAACAGGTCAGTTTTTGTGTACCTACATCACCTTTTTCTTTTATATATATTTGAGGAAGCAGTTTTTTTAATAATTGTATGGTAAGTTTCTTTTTTTTCTTTTTACACTTTGTCTATGTTTCAGAATGCCTTTGAGTTTGAAACACGACACGCGTCAAATAAATGCTTTGGGTTGGCTCACCGTAGCTCATTATAACTTCAAAGACTTTTCCAGTATAGAATCATTTGTCATGAAATAAATCAGAAATACAATAGAGGAATGGCTTGATTTCATGGTGCTCTGACAGTTTAGTTTGCTTTATTGTAATGCACGCTACCGGCCTGAACTCCAGTGACAGAGGGACACTTCACGTCTTGTGTGACAAATGCAGTTGACACAGCGTGCATGTTAATTATGTAAAGTCTGAAAAGATTTAAAGCGTTTGGTAACTTTAAAGGCAAAGAGATTACTCTGCCATCCGTGCAAAGACATACGCGTGCACGGAACACCTTATAAAGATGAAAACTTTGGATAGGCTTTTGTTGTAGGCATAGGATATTCATCAAACTGGTGAATTGTTTGGCAAGATGCCATTTGAATAGTGTATTGTT
>JAGXEW010000925.1:21965-41563 GCA_030684275.1 Acipenser oxyrinchus oxyrinchus | reverse complement strand
GGGGGTGAGGAGGAGGGGAGGGAGGGAGGGGGGAGGAGGGGAGGAGGAGGAGGAGGAGGGGAGGGAGGGGTGAGGGTGAGGGAGGGAGGGAGGAGGAGGAGGGTGAAGGGAGGGGAGGGAGGAGGGGGGGAGGGGAGGGGAGGAGGAGGAGGGGTGAGGGTGAAGGGAGGGGTGAGGGTGGAGGTGAGGGGTGAGGGAGGAGGGGGAGGAGGGAGGAGGGGAGGAGGGGTGAGGGAGGAGGGAGGGGAGGAGTGAGGGGAGGGAGGGTGAGGAGTGAGGGTGAGGGTGAGGAGGGGTGAGGGTAGGGGTGAGGGGAGGGGAGGGGAGGGGAGAGGGGAGTCTGTGCGTTTTGGTTTGTCTTTTTTATTTAATTTTCTGTTGCATCAGTCTGTGAGTGGAGTGCAATAGCTCTGTAGGACTGTGATCGAACCCCCCTGGCATAGGACTTGAAGTAAAAATTAAATACAAGTTCAACTTTGTACAAAATGAACAAAGAAAACACTAAAACTGGTCGTGAAGCGATTGTCTCGAAGCTGCGAGTTTAACCCAGGGAGGCATTAGTTTGGAGTTTTCTTTAAATTTTCATTTATTGTTTTATATAACCATTGGCCAAGACATGCATGTCAAATACAGAGGTCAGCTGTGGCGTTTGTACAGTAGGATGGGTGCAGTGTGCAATATATTCAGTGTTTACTGTTTCCATATACACATGCATGGTGTGCACATGTAGTCTCAAGACACAGTAATGCTGCTGCGCATCATAAAACAGTAACAGCTCTCTAATGGGAGGCTTGACTGACTGCTTCCAAAAATAACCAGCATGTTAAAAGTATAAACATTCAGGAAATAAATCTGAATTGTATTTTATTGACAGTGTTATGGAAGGTGATCCTAATGAGGTACAGCACATATTGTATGTTAAACTGCGTACATTTACAGGCATGGGGGAAAAAAGACTCCTAGCAGTTTGATCCATTCCTGGTTTTACTGTGAGTTTAATAAGATACAGCGTGTTACCTACACACTGTGGATGATCAAGCTCCTAGTAAAACATGGATAAAACTGCTTTGCCATAGGAGTGCCACAGTATATAACGTTTGTGAAAAAGCATCTATCTCTGGAACGTAATAAATAACATTCTGACCTCCCAAACACTAGTCTGATCACCTGTGTGACGGTGCAATTTCACAAGAGCTTTCTTGATGGGTACAGTTTGAGTATATTGTATTGAACCGACAGCCCCAGTTCAATCTCGCATCCCGCTCCCTGTGTTTCACCCCTCCCAGAGCCTGCTATCCTGGTCATGCACCACTCCATGAAGCCACACCCAGCCATCACTGCCACCCTGCTGGACTTCATGTGCCGGGTGAGTCTGGGCAGGAGAGCCCCTCTAGGGTGGAGGGGTATTGCAGCCAGTCAACTCAACAGAAGCTACAGTTTTGCAAGAGGAGAGGTCATGTCTAATGCACACTTTTAGCAGGAAACACTTACAACAGTGTTAAGTTTATTGAATGTATTTATTGATATAATATCAAACCAGACAAATACAGGTAGCACAACTTTTACGGAAACAGAAAGTATGTGGGGCTCACAAAAGCAGTGTGATTCATCCTTGGTTGTGCGATGAGTTTAACACACACCTGAACTTGTTACCTATACATTGGGGCTAATCAAGCTGGTAGTAAAACTAGGATTGGATCAGACTGCTATGCAATTGGAGTCTGATTTCCATCTCTTAAATATTACCTTCTCTCTCTCTCTCTCTCTCTCTCTCTAGTCTTGAGTTTTCTCAACCCAACCCAAAACAATCCTGTAATTCTAAATTAAGACAATATTCCTTTTGAATTTTCAATGTCAAAAACGCCAGGGTTGAGACTCACACTAGCCCTGCACACAGTCCTAAACTACGACCAATTAAGTATATGATTAAATGATTCAGGAGCCAGGAGTTTGAGAAACCCATGAAATGTATTCTTCCCTTATAGCTGCATGAAGAAATCCTAAAAGCTGTCCTACAGACGCAGGTGAGCCTTACTGAGGAAGTGTGATCAGTTCATTCAGAGCAGATTTAGCAGGGCCTGATCGTTCAAACTCCTGGCACCTGTTGATTTCAATACTGTACCTCAGCAGGGGAGTTCTGAACCCCAGGACTGGGTGCAGCAGCAGCAGCAGGGCTAGTGTGAGTTTGTAACCCTGCTCAAACTCCTGGCTCCTGATCATTTCAATAATAGACTTCATTGAGGGGAGCTCTGAACCCCAGGACTGGGTGCAGCAGCAGCAGCAGGGCTAGTGTGAGTTTGTAACCCTGCTCAAACTCCTGGCTCCTGATCATTTCAATAATAGACTTCATTGAAGGGAGCTCTGAACCCCAGGACTGGGTGCAGCAGCAGCAGCAGGGCTAGTGTGAGTTTCTAACCCTGCTCAAACTCCTGGCTCCTGATCATTTCAATATTAATAATAGACTTCATTGAGGGGAGTTCTGAACCCCAGGACTGGGTGCAGCAGCAGCAGCAGCAGCAGGGCTAGTGTGAGTTTGTAACCCTGCTCAAACTCCTGGCTCCTGATCATTTCAATAATAGACTTCATTGAAGGGAGCTCTGAACCCCAGGACTGGGTGCAGCAGCAGCAGCAGGGCTAGTGTGAGTTTCTAACCCTGCTCAAACTCCTGGCTCCTGATCATTTCAATATTAATAGACTTCATTGAGGGGAGTTCTGAACCCCAGGACTGGGTGCAGCAGCAGCAGCAGCAGCAGGGCTAGTGTGAGTTTGTAACCCTGCTCAAACTCCTGGCTCCTGATCATTTCAATAATAGACTTCATTGAGGGGAGCTCTGAACCCCAGGACTGGTGCAGCAGCAGCAGCAGCAGGGCTAGTGTGAGTTTGTAACCCTGCTCAAACTCCTGGTTCCTGATCATTTCAATAATAGACTTCATTGAGGGGAGCTCTGAACCCCAGGACTGGGTGCAGCAGCAGCAGCAGCAGGGCTAGTGTGAGTTTGTAACCCTGCTCAAACTCCTGGCTCCTGATCATTTCAATAATAGACTTCATTGAAGGGAGCTCTGAACCCCAGGACTGGGTGCAGCAGCAGCAGCAGGGCTAGTGTGAGTTTCTAACCCTGCTCAAACTCCTGGCTCCTGATCATTTCAGTATTAATAATAATAGACTTCATTGAGGGGAGCTCTGAACCCCAGGACTGGGTGCAGCAGCAGCAGCAGCAGGCTAGTGTGAGTTTCTAACCCTGAAACCTGTTAACTTTGTTTATTTATTTCCCAGATCATCCCCAATTTTTCCCGTCCCTGGAGGGTCACGTGCGCACGGCGTTTTCAACTCCCTCACATTCATCGTGGAGAAGAGGGTGCTGGCGTGAGTGTGAACACGGGGCCATTGAGGGGGTTATGCAACCGCTATGCAATAGGAGTCTTTTTCCCATCTCTGTGTCTTCTAAGTGTTTCAGCAAAACCTGAATAATCTAAACTCAAGATAACAAGAACTCTTGCTGCATGTCAAACATCAGTTCAGTGTGCCTTTTATAATTTAATAAATTGAAGGAGTCGTGGAATATACAATAACAATTCCAACGAAGAGAGTTTTTAAATTGTGTGTCTCAGGTTTGGACAGGTAGCTACGTGATTGAGCAGCGACAGCCTGAGAGACATGTTTAACAGTTCCCGTTTCCTCTTCCTCTCCCAAAAATATATACAGGCAATTCTCATTAAAACAAACTCTAATTCAACTAATCTCCTGATGCTATGAATTTTCTACGTGGTCCAGACCCAGATTTAGCAGTCGTTTACTGTAAGTTACTACTTGTAATACGATTTCACTTTAACAGGAATCTACTGTAAGTGCAAATTATTTTAGAGTGTGTCTTAAATTGAAGGATTTGAAGTACGGTTGGCTGTACTTTTTTTTCAGTTGCTTCATTTGACAGGTAGAATCAATCTTGCTCTCTCTGTCACACTGTCTCTATTCTTTTCATAGCACCAATTAGAGTCATGAAAGGTAGAATCCTTTCCTCTCACTGTCTCCTTCCTCCTCAGACACCTGGCCCGCTCTTTGATAACCCCAAGCTGGACCGGGAGCTGCGAGCCATGCTGAGGGAGAGGTTCCCGAGTTCTGCAGCTCCCCTCTCCCCCACGGAAGGTACATTTGAGCGCTACCGTCAGTGGAATGAGCAGCGTTGTGGCGAAAAGGGCTGTGCTGAGACTCGCTCTCCTGCTCTCCTTTAGGAAGTGTATATCCATGCATCCATTCATTAACGTGTTGATTTCAAAACAAGAAACGCTGTCCTTCCTCGCCTTTACAACTGAGCACCAGTCAGTGGTGATTAACTTCCGCACTGGGTGTTTTTAAAAGCCAGCCGAAGCACGTTTTCCTCTGCATTTGTTGCTTTGAAATCAACACAGTAATGAATGTATTTATTGAATACCTGCCGATTTTAAATACTTGTTTAAAGGTGTCAAGCACACCTATAAGCTAATAACTTGTGTGTCGGTGTTTCCTGTGGCTGTAAGAGCAGTCCTCTCTTGCAGTTTGGGTGTACCCATGACGCATCAAAGCAAAAAAAAATTGTACTCGGAACTACTATTAAAGAAAATACATGTTTTAATTTGGAGCTGTTCTGTATATTCAATGCAAGGGATAAGAGTGAACTATTTGTGTGTGTCATTGTACATCCTGCCCCACTCACTCTCTCTGTTCTACCCCTCCTGAACAGTGAAGATGGAGGAGTCCGTTGCAATGGAAATGGACAATCACGTGTCCGACAAGGAGGACGGTTGCTATGACAACACGGAGGCTGCCTTCAGTGATGATGAGGAGGAACTGCACAACAAAGGTGAGAGAGCAGGGAGGGGGACCAGTGAGAGCGAGACACAGGGAGCAGAGAGGGGACCAGTGAGAGCGAGACACAGAGAGCAGGGTGGGGGCCAGTGAGAGCGAGACACAGAGAGGGGGACCAGTGAGAGTGAGACACAGAGAGGGGACCAGTGAGAGTGAGACACAGAGGGGACCAGTGAGAGCGAGACACAGAGAGGGGGACCAGTGAGAGAGACACGAGAGAGGGGACCAGTGAGAGAGAGACACAGAGAGGGGACCAGTGAGAGCGAGACACAGAGAGGGGACCAGTGAGAGCGAGACACAGAGAGGGGACCAGTGAGAGCGAGACGCAGAGAGGGGACCAGTGAGAGCGAGGCAGAGAGGGGACCAGTGAGAGCGAGGCAGAGAGGGGACCAGTGAGGCGAGACGCAGAGAGGGGACCAGTGAGAGCGAGGCAGAGAGGGGACCAGTGAGAGCGAGGCAGAGAGGGGACCAGTGAGAGCGAGGCAGAGAGGGGGACCAGTGAGAGCGAGGACAGAGAGAGGGGACCAGTGAGAGCGAGGCAGAGAGAGGGGACCAGTGAGAGCAGACGCAGAGAGGGGACCAGTGAGAGCGAGAGCAGAGAGGGGGACCAGTGAGAGCGAGACGCAGAGAGGGGGACCAGTGAGAGCGAGACGCAGAGAGGGGGACCAGTGAGAGCGAGACGCAGAGAGGGGACCAGTGAGAGCGAGACGCAGAGAGGGGACCAGTGAGAGCGAGGCGCAGAGAGGGGACCAGTGAGAGCGAGACGCAGAGAGGGGACCAGTGAGAGCGAGACGCAGAGAGGGGGACCAGTGAGAGCGAGGCGCAGAGAGGGGACCAGTGAGAGCGAGAGCAGAGAGGGGACCAGTGAGAGCGAGACGCAGAGAGGGGGACCAGTGAGAGCGAGACGCAGAGAGGGGGACCAGTGAGAGCGAGGCAGAGAGGGGACCAGTGAGAGCGAGAGCAGAGAGGGGACCAGTGAGAGCGAGACGCAGAGAGGGGGACCAGTGAGAGCGAGACGCAGAGAGGGGACCAGTGAGAGCGAGACGCAGAGAGGGGACCAGTGAGAGCGAGGCGCAGAGAGGGGACCAGTGAGAGCGAGACGCAGAGAGGGGACCAGTGAGAGCGAGGCAGAGAGAGGGGACCAGTGAGAGCGAGACGCAGAGAGGGGACCAGTGAGAGCGAGACGAGAGAGGGGACCAGTGAGAGCGAGAGCAGAGAGGGGGACCAGTGAGAGCGAGACGCAGAGAGGGGGACCAGTGAGAGCGAGACGCAGAGAGGGGACCAGTGAGAGCGAGACGCAGAGAGGGGACCAGTGAGAGCGAGACGCAGAGAGGGGACCAGTGAGAGCGAGACAGCAGAGAGGGGACCAGTGAGAGCGAGACACAGAGAGGGGACCAGTGAGAGCGAGACAGCAGAGAGGGGACCAGTGAGAGCGAGACACAGAGAGGGGGACCAGTGAGAGCGAGACACAGAGAGCAGGGAGGGGGACCAGTGAGAGCGAGACACAGAGAGCAGGGAGGGGGACCAGTGAGAGCGAGACACAGAGAGCAGGGAGGGGGACCAGTGAGAGCGAGACACAGAGAGCAGGGAGGGGGACCAGTGAGAGCGAGACACAGAGAGCAGGGAGGGGACCAGTGAGACGAGACACAGAGAGCAGGGAGGGGACCAGTGAGAGAGAGATACAGAGAGCAGAGGGGGACCAGTGAGAGCGAGACACAGGGAGGGGGACCAGTGAGAGCGAGACACAGAGAGCAGGAGGGGGGACCAGTGAGAGCGAGACACAGAGAGCAGGGAGGGGACCAGTGAGAGCGAGACACAGAGAGCAGTTTAAACCCAGCCTGGGTCTGTGACTGACACCAGCACAGAAGCAATTAGGAGATAGGACGGTAAAACCATTTAAAATCTGTTGAACCAGTAAGGCAGTGGCTTATTCAATACATTCCAGTCCAGGACCTTGTTTCAACCAGGTCCTCAGTGTTTGAGTTCAGCACTGCACAGCCTGTCCTTATCAAAGTTTATCACTGTATTTTTTGCAGATTATGCTGTGCACTTAGCTTACCCTGGTTTGCCATGTTTATTAATATGCTTTACCATGCCTTGCAATTCTCTACAATGCTTACCTATGATTTAATGTGCTTTGTGCTTTATTACACTTTGCTGTGCTTTTACTTGCGGAATCCTTTAGCAGGGTTATAGTAACTGCATTCTGTAACTGAACCCAGGTCTTTATTTAAACCATTAAGATCCTGGATGGAAAAAGGTCCTGGTTTGTAATTTTACTGAGCGAGTACCAGTGCAGTAAGGGTTACAGACCAGTTCAAACCAGTAAGAGACAGAGAGACAGAGACGCAGAGTATCAAGGCCGTCTTCCTCCCCTGCTTTGCGATCGTATCCCAGGATTTATGAGCTCAGGATATTGCATTTTCGGAATTGTACATAATCTGGAAGAATGCTGCTGTCGACTAGACCACTCGTAAATCTGGAAGTGACCCGAGATTCCATCTGGCTTCTGGGAGAGAGGGGGCTGTGTCTGTTTGCTCTTACAGTGTAATGGAAGCATACTGTACACGGAGGCATACAAGCTATAGTCTATTTAATTAAGTGATTTCTTATAATTGGAGATTTTTCCTGCTATCTGAGATACAGCACCTGGTCCCAATTTCATGCTTGATCGAGCCACGGCTGGATTTCTTAAGAGGATTTAAAGCACCCAGTCCCAGCCTGATCCATCTGTACCCAGAGAAGACGAGCTGGGTTCCAGTGGAGCGTTTTACAGCACTGCTGGGATTCGCCCTGGACTGCTTCAGCCACCTGTCCCTGGCTCTCCCAGGATCACCCCCAAAAATAAGGGGTTTATTCAATCCAGGGGGTTCCCCTGCAGTGCTGTGAAATGCTCTAAAAAAAGATCCAGCTGCTGCTTATCAGGTATAGGCTGATCAAGTCAACCCGCAAAAGGGTTCGAAACTCACACTAGCCCTGCTGCTGCTGCTGCTGCTGCTGCACCCAGTCCTGGGGTTCAGAGCTCCCCTCAATGAAGTCTATTATTATTAATATTGAAATGATCAGGAGCCAGGAGTTTGAGCAGGGTTACAAACTCACACTAGCCCTGCTGCTGTTGCTGCTGCTGCACCCAGTCCTGGGGTTCAGAGCTCCCCTCAATGAAGTCTGCTATACTACACCTGAAGAAGACATTCTCTAATTCCTTCTGCCTTGCAGGTAAAAAGAGGGAGTTTCGCTTCCATCCAATTAAGGAAGCCATTATTGAGGAGCCTGCTGACATCACGCCCTATGTGGACCAATTGGACGAGACCCTGAAGGAGAAAGTTCTGCAGCTTCAGAAAGGAAGGTATGAGAGGGAGGGTTACTGTGCAATGTGTGGTGACCGACTGCAGGAGAAAGTGGCTGCAAGGCAGCGGTGTGTAATTCAGTAGAAGACTTGTGCAGATGTGCCCCTCTCTGCTCCTCTTTCTCTCTCCTCCCTCCCTCCAGCTCCTCTCTCTGTCTCCCTCCCTCTCGCTCCTCTCTCTCTCTCTCTCTCTCTCTCTCTCACTCCCTACCCTCTCTGCTCCTCTTTCTCTCTCCTCCTTCCCTCTCTGCTCCTCTCTCTCTCCCCTCTCCTCCTCTCTCTCTCTCTCTCTCTCTCTCTCTCTCTCTCTCCCTCCCTCTCTGCTCCTCTCTCACAGTGACACCGAGGCAGTGTGAAGTGATGCAGGAGATCGTGGATCTCATTCTGGAGGTGAGTTCAGCAGGTTTTATTAGGAATTTAATCAGACACGCCTGGGCTTTGTTACCTATACCGGGCAAATCAAGCTCCTAGTAAAACCTGGAATGGGTGACGCTGCTTTGCAATAGGAGTCTGATTTCCATCTCTGGTTCAGCAAGGGAAAGGTGGGTTGGAGCAGTCATCAATCATCAGATTATTAGTGTTTTAATTTCTCTGAATTGTCCGCTGTACTGTTCCTCTCTCCATGTAGGCAACCGTCCCGAGAGAGATGCTGGGAGGAGTTAAGTAGGGTTGCAACGACACACTGGTTATACCGATATATATATATATATATATATAGCGACACAGAACATTTTATCATTTGTATCGTTTGTCAAATCAATGTCCGTGATACTACAGGGCAGTGGCCCGGATAATGTGTGAGTCAGAGATATGTAGCATCATATCCACACTTGGAAACCTTCCTTACTGGTCAGTTAAACCATTTGAAAGGCTTACGGTTGGGTCTGGTTCCCATCAGACGACAGGACCTTGTGCGTCCTGTGATGTGTTGGAAGTGACGATTGTGTGTGCTTTCAACAGAGAGACCGCTGTGATACCAGCCCTCCCCACTTAATATAACCAACTCCGAGACAACACTGACTGTTACCTCTGCTCTCTATTCAACGTAAACTCTACACAAGCGTATGCTGCACACATTTAATCCTTGTTACAAGCCAGAGATTGATTGCATAAAAATAAATAACTCCATGTGTTAAGTTTAGCATTTTAAACCCGCATATAGCCTAGGAGTTATAAAGAGCATTTACCTGTGTAGCCAGAAGCTTGATTTTTCAACCCAGAAAACCCTAGGCCTGTTTTTGTTTTTGTCATTAATGACATATTATTGTGGAACAAAAATAAAAAATGGAAACTTTTTTTGGTTGGCCTTGTACTGAAAATGAGCACAGCGTTTCACAAAGCGAATCCAGCTGCTGAACAATTGGATTTGTGTATGATCAGTAAAAATCCAGTTGCAATGCTCAGCAAACCCAGTCGAACACGTTTTCCATTTTTAAAAGTAAAACGTTTTATAGTAATATTTGTTCTTAATCTATTTGCTACACATTATAAACGATCCTATAAACGTGCACAGTTCAGAATGACACACATAAATGAAGTGCATACAAAGCTGCATTTTAATCTTGTAAAAAAAACCAAAATATTAATTAATAAGAGTTAAAAGATGATTCAAGGTAGCCGGGATCATCAGGATCACTTTTCGCCCCTCATCGATAATTGAAAATGGGTTCAAGGTATTGTGACTGTTTTGCTTCCCTGCACCCTGTGTGTATAACGAACCCGTTCTGGTTCCTGCGCTGGTGTCCTGTGTGTATAACGAACCCGTTCTGGTTCCTGCGCTGGTGTCCTGTGTGTATAACGAACCCGTTCTGGTTCCAGCGCTGGACCCTGTGTGTATAACGAACCCGTTCTGGTTCCTGCGCTGGTGTCCTGTGTGTATAATGAACCCGTTCTGGTTCCAGCGCTGGACCCTGTGTGTATAATGAACCCGTTCTGGTTCCAGCGTTGGTGTCCTGTGTGTATAACGAACCCGTTCTGGTTCCAGCACTGGACCCTGTGTGTATAATGAACCCGTTCTGGTTCCAGCGTTGGTGTCCTGTGTGTATAACGAACCCGTTCTGGTTCCAGCACTGGACCCTGTGTGTATAATGAACCCGTTCTGGTTCCAGCGCTGGACCCTGTGTGTATAATGAACCCGTTCTGGTTCCTGCGCTGGACCCTGTGTGTATAATGAACCCGTTCTGGTTCCAGCGCTGGACCCTGTGTGTATAATGAACCCGTTCTGGTTCCTGCGCTGGTGTCCTGTGTGTATAATGAACCCGTTCTGGTTCCTGCACTGGACCCTGTGTGTATAATGAACCCGTTCTGGTTCCTGCGCTGGTGTCCTGTGTGTATAATGAACCCGTTCTGGTTCCAGCGCTGGACCCTGTGTGTATAATGAACCCGTTCTGGTTCCAGCGCTGGATCCTGTGTGTATAATGAACCCTTTCTGGTTCCAGCGCTGGACCCTGTGTGTATAATGAACCCGTTCTGGTTCCTGCGCTGGTGTCCTGTGTGTATAATGAACCCGTTCTGGTTCCAGCGCTGGACCCTGTGTGTAATGAACCCGTTCTGGTTCCTGCGCTGGTGTCCTGTGTGTATAATGAACCCGTTCTGGTTCCAGCGCTGGACCCTGTGTGTATAATGAACCCGTTCTGGTTCCAGCGTTGGTGTCCTGTGTGTATATCGAACCCGTTCTGGTTCCAGCACTGGACCCTGTGTGTATAATGAACCCGTTCTGGTTCCAGCGTTGGTGTCCTGTGTGTATAACGAACCCGTTCTGGTTCCAGTGCTGGACCCTGTGTGTATAGCGAACCCGTTCTGGTTCCAGCGTTGGTGTCCTGTGCGTATAACGAACCCGTTCTGGTTCCAGCGCTGCACCCTGTGTGTATAATGAACCCGTTCTGGTTCCTGCGCTGGTGTCCTGTGTGTATAACGAACCCGTTCTGGTTCCAGCGCTGCACCCTGTGTGTGTAACAAACCCGTTCAGGTTCCAGCGTTGGTGTCCTGTGTGTATAATGAACCCGTTCTGGTTCCAGCGCTGCACCCTGTGTGTATAATGAACCCGTTCTGGTTCCAGCGTTGGTGTCCTGTGTGTATAACGAACCCGTTCTGGTTCCAGCGCTGCACCCTGTGTGTATAATGAACCCGTTCTGGTTCCAGCGTTGGTGTCCTGTGTGTATAATGAACCCATTCTGGTTCCAGCACTGGACCCTGTGTGTATAATGAACCCGTTCTGGTTCCAGCGCTGGACCCTGTGTGTATAATGAACCCGTTCTGGTTCCGGTGCTGGACCCTGTGTGTATAACGAACCCGTTCTGGTTCCAGCGCTGGTGTCCTGTGTGTATAACGAACCCGTTCTGGTTCCAGCGCTGGACCCTGTGTGTATAATGAACCCGTTCTGGTTCCTGCGCTGGTGTCCTGTGTGTATAATGAACCCGTTCTGGTTCCAGCGCTGGTGTCCTGTGTGTATAATGAACCCGTTCTGGTTCCTGCGCTGGTGTCCTGTGTGTATAATGAACCCGTTCTGGTTCCAGCGCTGGACCCTGTGTGTATAATGAACCCGTTCTGGTTCCTGCGCTGGTGTCCTGTGTGTATAATGAACCCGTTCTGGTTCCTGCGCTGGTGTCCTGTGTGTATAATGAACCCGTTCTGGTTCCTGCGCTGGTGTCCTGTGTGTATAATGAACCCGTTCTGGTTCCAGCGCTGGACCCTGTGTGTATAATGAACCCGTTCTGGTTCCTGCGCTGGTGTCCTGTGTGTATAATGAACCCGTTCTGGTTCCAGCGCTGGACCCTGTGTGTATAATGAACCCGTTCTGGTTCCTGCGCTGGTGTCCTGTGTGTATAATGAACCCGTTCTGGTTCCTGCGCTGGTGTCCTGTGTGTATAATGAACCCGTTCTGGTTCCTGCGCTGGTGTCCTGTGTGTATAATGAACCCGTTCTGGTTCCAGCGCTGGACCCTGTGTGTATAATGAACCCGTTCTGGTTCCAGCGCTGGACCCTGTGTGTATAATGAACCCGTTCTGGTTCCTGCGCTGGTGTCCTGTGTGTATAATGAACCCGTTCTGGTTCCAGCGCTGGTGTCCTGTGTGTATAATGAACCCGTTCTGGTTCCAGCGCTGGACCCTGTGTGTATAATGAACCCGTTCTGGTTCCAGCGCTGGACCCTGTGTGTATAATGAACCCGTTCTGGTTCCTGCGCTGGTGTCCTGTGTGTATAATGAACCCGTTCTGGTTCCTGCGCTGGTGTCCTGTGTGTATAATGAACCCGTTCTGGTTCCAGCGCTGGTGTCCTGTGTGTATAATGAACCCGTTCTGGTTCCAGCGCTGGTGTCCTGTGTGTATAATGAACCCGTTCTGGTTCCAGCGCTGGACCCTGTGTGTATAATGAACCCGTTCTGGTTCCAGCGCTGGACCCTGTGTGTATAATGAACCCGTTCTGGTTCCTGCGCTGGTGTCCTGTGTGTATAATGAACCCGTTCTGGTTCCAGCGCTGGACCCTGTGTGTATAATGAACCCGTTCTGGTTCCAGCGCTGGACCCTGTGTGTATAATGAACCCGTTCTGGTTCCAGCGCTGGACCCTGTGTGTATAATGAACCCGTTCTGGTTCCTGCGCTGGTGTCCTGTGTGTATAATGAACCCGTTCTGGTTCCTGCGCTGGTGTCCTGTGTGTATAATGAACCCGTTCTGGTTCCTGCGCTGGTGTCCTGTGTGTATAATGAACCCGTTCTGGTTCCTGCGCTGGTGTCCTGTGTGTATAATGAACCCGTTCTGGTTCCAGCGCTGGTGTCCTGTGTGTATAATGAACCCGTTCTGGTTCCTGCGCTGGTGTCCTGTGTGTATAATGAACCCGTTCTGGTTCCTGCGCTGGTGTCCTGTGTGTATAATGAACCCGTTCTGGTTCCTGCGCTGGTGTCCTGTGTGTATAATGAACCCGTTCTGGTTCCAGCGCTGGTGTCCTGTGTGTATAATGAACCCGTTCTGGTTCCAGCGCTGGTGTCCTGTGTGTATAATGAACCCGTTCTGGTTCCAGCGCTGGACCCTGTGTGTATAATGAACCCGTTCTGGTTCCAGCGCTGGTGTCCTGTGTGTATAATGAACCCGTTCTGGTTCCTGCGCTGGTGTCCTGTGTGTATAATGAACCCGTTCTGGTTCCTGCGCTGGTGTCCTGTGTGTATAATGAACCCGTTCTGGTTCCAGCGCTGCACCCTGTGTGTATAATGAACCCGTTCTGGTTCCAGCGCTGCACCCTGTGTGTATAATGAACCCGTTCTGGTTCCTGCGCTGGTGTCCTGTGTGTATAATGAACCCGTTCTGGTTCATGCGCTGGTGTCCTGTGCTCTGTGTTCAACATTATTCTTAATATTATTGAATTGTTTCTCCTGCAGGAGGACTTTGACTCTGAGCAGATGTCCACGCTGGCCTCCTGCCTGGCTGAGCTCTTCAAGGGACACTTCAGAGGAGACGTCCTGCCCGACGAGATCACTGAGGAGTGAGTCCCCCTGTCCCGTCTGCATCTGTCCTGCCTCTCTGTGGGCATGTCCCCTCAAAAACAGGGCTGCAGTCCCCACCCCCCCACTCTCAAATGATTCAGTTTAATTCAAACACATACAAGCATTTCCAAAGTTAAAGAACTAATTTACAAATCTATCTACTTGTCTGTATGTATGCACATCTATCTATATAGATATCTCTAAATATTTATTTTTTTTATCTCTCTATCATTCACCTGTCTATCTCTGTCAATTTTATCTGCATCTATCTACCTGTATCTAAATCTATCTATATCATCTGTCTATCTATTTGTATCTCTCTCTCTCTATATATGTATGTCTCTGTCTGTTTGATCCCGCTCTATATAAATGACAGTAAGAGCAGCACAGTGTCTTGTTAAAGCTTGTGTTCGGTGTGTGTGATTGCAGGTCTCTGGAGGAGTCTGTTGGCAGGCCTGTCTGTTTGATATTCAGGTAAGTGATGGATACAGAGAGAGCTCCACTCCCGCACCCCTCTCCTGGGCGTTTGCAGCTTGCTTGCATTATCAGAGCTTCATTTTCATAGAACTTCCTTTTTTTTTTTTTTTTTTCCAAATTCATCTTGATCTAGGGAGCAGTGGAAAGGGTGCTGATGCTAATATAAGGAAAACAAATCGATATGTGAAGTGTGTAAGATTGTAAGACAGTCTCCATGGTTACTGCGGCACTCTCATTTTGGATTTAGTTATATATATAATTATGTGGGGATGCAGACACACACTCACAAACCCCTTTTCAGAAATGCACTGTGTTACCTCTCACCACACTGTAACCTCCTTGTGTATCTGCTGTGCAGAGCAGGGTCTATAATACTTTAATGAAGAGGGTGTGTGTGTTGAGCTCTCTGAGGGGGGTGTGTGTTGAGCTCTCTGAGGGGGGTGTGTGTTGAGCTCTCTGAGGGGGTGTGTTGAGCTCTCTGAGGGGTGTGTGTTGAGCTCTCTGAGGGGTGTGTGTTGAGCTCTCTGAGGAGGGTGTGTGTTGAGCTCTCTGAGGGGTGTGTGTTGAGCTCTGAGGAGGGGTGTGTGTTGAGCTCTCTGAGGGGGTGTGTGTTGAGCTCTCTGAGGGGGGTGTGTTGAGCTCTCTGAGGGGTGTGTGTTGAGCTCTCTGAGGAGGGTGTGTGTTGAGCTCTCTGAGGGGTGTGTGTTGAGCTCTGAGGAGGGGTGTGTGTTGAGCTCTCTGAGGAGGGGTGTGTGTTGAGCTCTCTGAAGGGGTGTGTGTTGAGCTCTCTGAGGGGGTGTGTGTGTTGAGTTCTCTGAGGAGGGGTGTGTTGAGCTCTCTGAGGGGGGGTGTGTTGAGCTCTCTGAGGGGTGTGTGTTGACCTCTCTGAGGAGGGGTGTGTGTTGAGTTCTCTGAGGAGGGGTGTGTTGAGCTCTCTGAGGGGGGGGTGTTGAGCTCTCTGAGAGGGGTGTGTTGAGCTCTTTGAGGAGGGGTGTGTGTTGAGCGCTCTGAGGGGGGGTGTGTGTTGAGTTCTCTGAGGAGGGGTGTGTGTTGAGCTCTCTGAGGGGGTGTGTGTTGAGCTCTCTGAGGGTGTGTGTGTGTTGAGCGCTCTGAGGGGGTGTGTGTGTTGAGCTCTCTGAGGAGGGGTGTGTTGAGCTCTCTGAAGGGATGTGTGTTGAGCTCTCTCATTGAGTTGCTCATTCTCTTTCTTGCTCACAGGAACCTGTGTCAGATGCAGGAGGATAACAGCGGCTTCAGCGTGCTGCTGGACATGCTGGCTGAGCTCTATCAGAAACAGCCCAAGATCGGATACCACCTGCTGTACTACCTGAAGGCCAGGTGAGACCGGCACACAGGGACATTATTTGGGACTTAATAAACTTAACATTATTTATTTATTTATTTATTTATTTATTTGTAAAAGCAAGATGTTAATTCTACAAAACACCACAGTGGGTTAGTCTGAAATTAAAATGACCTATTTTTTTTTTCCAATTCTCTCAACTCCTCTCTCCTCTCCCTCGCAGCAAGGCAGCGGCTGGTAAGATGCTGCTGTATGAAGTCGCTTGCTCAGGCCACGGCGCTGGGTGACCTGCACACCTGCCTCATGATGGATATGAAGGCGTGCCAGGAGGACGACGTGAGGCTGCTGTGTTACCTGACGCCCTCCATCTACTCCGAGGTACCCTCGCAGGGTCTGGCTCTCTCTCTGTCGCTGTGTCTCTCTTTCTCTCTCTGTGTGATTAGTGTGTCATTCTTGTCACCCCCCTACTTTGCTCTCGTCTCCCCCCCCGCAGTTCCCCGATGAGACGCTGCGCAGCGGAGAGCTCCTCAACATGATCGTGGCCGTCATCGACTCCACACAGGTGAGTCAAGATGGGTAGACTCCACACAGGTGAGTCAAGACGGGTAGACTCCACACAGGTGAGTCAAGACGGGTAGACTCCACACAGGTGAGTCAAGACGGGTAGACTCCACACAGGTGAGTCAAGACGGGTAGACTCCACACAGGTGAGTCAAGACGGGTAGACTCCACACAGGTGAGTCAAGACGGGTAGACTCCACACAGGTGAGTCAAGACGGGTAGACTCCACACAGGTGAGTCAGACAGCTCATCCACTCGCACAGGTGAGTCAAACAGCCAAAACTCACTTCATCATTGGAGAAAACAGTCATTTTAATTTATTTTAGTATTTATAAATATTGTATAGTATGCACAGCATGGAATAATGTCGTTTTGTGTAGCCCCCACCTCCCCACACTGCAACCTGCTGAGTCAGATTCTAGCAGGGTCACGGTCCTTATCAGCAGCATTGTTTCCCTGGCCCCTATGCTGGTATGTAAGGCCCCTGGGAGCAGTGAACGCACTGGGAACGATCAGCCAGAGCGCTCCGACAGTTACTGGAAATAGCTGCCTGTCGTCGGTCGTTAACGGGTGATTAATGGCAGCAAGCGGTACTTCCCTTCCATTCCCCTGGGATTCTGGGCCCAAATTCCTGCTGTTTGTGGAACCTCAAGCTGTGTGTGTGTGTGTGTGTGTTCGAATAACAGCAGCCTAACAAGCTGCTGATAGAGCGACAGCAGTTAGATACTGGCCGTTTTAACGTGCCACAGCCCTGGAGCCAGTCGCACAGGATTGTAATTGAGGCACAGCTGTTTGCCCGTCATGTTTCACTGAGCAAAACAGAACAAAAAAATGTGAAAAAGCATACTGATTATAAATCGCATATCAGAAATCAACCAAGCAGTGAAGTATTTGTTGAAATTCCTGTACACCTGTCATCCTGTCGCAGAACACCACACCCAATTCCAGTGTTCAAAATCAAAAAACAACACATGCATACCTTGCTCTCCAAGCCCCCAATCTATCTATCTCTCATTCTCTCGCTCTCTTTCTCTCTCGCTCTCTTTCTCTCTTGCTCTCTTTCTCTCTCTTGCTCTCTTCTCTCTCTTGCTCTCTCTCTCTTTTCTCTCTCTCTCGCTCTCTCTCTCTTCTCGCTCTCTCTCATTCTCTCTCTCCTCTCATTCTCTCTCTCTCTCACCCTCTCTCTCTCATCTCTCTCTCTCTCTCTCTCTCTGTTTGCAGCTCCAGGAGCTGATGTGTCACGCCATGATGGGAAACCTGGTGATGTTCGCAGGACTCCGTCCTCAACATCCTCAGTGAGTAACAGCAGTATAACAGTTCACTGTGTATCCATGAATGGGGGCTTCTCTACATGGTGTATCGTGGCGTAGCTTTATATCGTGATACAAAAACAAGAGAGTATCAAGCCCTGTTCAATAAGACTCTTCAAAGCTCTTCAATAAGACCAGTATGCTGTCAACTTCCAAACTTTTCTTTTTTAAACAATCTCTCTGAAAACCTGGATGCAGCACGATGTACCTCGTGTGATATTGGGTGTCGTTTATCGATGAACTGTAAGACTTTCTTTATCGTATCACAATAGAGGGTATCGATAGAAGACAAAGCACAGCGCAGCTCATCGCAGATCACCAAATCATTCTTGAATGTTTTATAGTTGGCATCTTCTTTTAATTTTCGTCTTTTAACAAAATGGTCCGTCATTTAAATTACCATTGTGATCTTCTTATGCATCACGCAAACAGCCAATCATGACCTGCACAGCGTGATACGTACTGTATCGTGACCTGCACAGGGTGATACGTACTGTATCGTGACCTGCACAGCGTGATACGTACTGTATCGTGACCTGCACAGCGTGATACGTACTGTATCGTGACCTGCACAGCGTGATACGTACTGTATCGTGACCTGCACAGCGTGATACGTACTGTATCGTGACCTGCACAGCGTGATACGTACTGTATCGTGACCTGCACAGCGTGATGCGTACTGTATCGTCACCTGCACAGCGTGATACGTGTCGTAAGATTGGTGTATCGTTACACCCCTAGTGAGTAACTGGTTTCTGCTGCTAGAACGAGAGCCAGAATTGACCAGTGACGTTCGTGTCTGGCATTTCTATCAATCGATCTAAACTTACTAAGTTAATTCCTCTATGCTGTTGTATTGGGATTTAGCTGTGCTCCACTGCAAGCTGGACCCAATGCTGTTGCCTGGATTAGCTCCCCATTCCCACTGAAACAACTGAAGAAACAGCTGCTTGAATCTGTGCGGATTGCTGCTCTCCACAAAGCTGTTGGCTTTTCTTCGCCTCTGTGGGGAGCAGCAGTCGGTACAACTCCTGTGTTCCGGACCCCCATTCAGGAGCCTCCTCTAGTTTAGAACCTCGCTTAAGTTCTCGAGTTCTTCTTTGATGCCACAAACATGGTGATGTGAGGATAGGGGCGTCTTAAACACGCAGATGCTCTCACGCTGGATCGGAGCGGAGGGGGGCTTGAGCGTGAGAGAGCAGGGCAGACCCCGCGGCTGCATTCCTGCCCCCTCCCCCCCCTCCTCCTGCTCCTGCTCCTGCCCTGCTGTGTGACTCGGGAGACGTGTTGTTGCTGGGAAGGAACTTTGCGGAGGAAATGCCTGAGCTGGAGGCCTCCTCTGTGGTTTGTACCACCTTGTTGTTTACAGAACTGTGTTTGATTTTCCCCTGCCTGAAGCTAAAAGTTTGGGATAAGAAAAAAAGGGTTTCCTACTTTCAACATACCAGGGAGTTACAAAATATTATAAGAGAATGTGATTATGGGACACATCACAGCAGCTTTAATTCAACTCAACACTGCAGAGCGCTCTAGCAGTATAGGAAAGAGAACTCCACTCTCCACACTGCAGAGCGCTCTAGCAGTATAGGAAAGAGAACTCCCCTCTCAACACTGCAGAGCGCTCTAGCAGTATAGGAAAGAGAACTCCACTCTCAACACTGCAGAGCGCTCTAGCAGTATAGGAAAGAGAACTCCACTCTCAACACTGCAGAGCGCTCTAGCAGTATAGGAAAGAGAACTCCACTCTCAACACTGCAGAGCTCTAGCAGTATAGGAAAGAGAACTCCACTCTCAACACTGCAGAGCTCTAGCAGTATAGGAAAGAGAACTCCACTCTCAACACTGCAGAGCTCTAGCAGTATAGGAAAGAGAACTCCACTCTCAACACTGCAGAGCTCTAGCAGTATAGGAAAGAGAACTCCACTCTCAACACTGCAGAGCTCTAGCAGTATAGGAAAGAGAACTCCACTCTCAACACTGGAGAGTGCTCTAGCAGTATAGGAAAGAGAGCTCCACTCTCAACACTGCAGAGCTCTAGCAGTATAGGAAAGAGAACTCCACTCTCAACACTGCAGAGCTCTAGGAGTATAGGAAAGAGAACTCCACTCTCAACACTGCAGAGCTCTAGCAGTATAGGAAAGAGAACTCCACTCTCAACACTGCAGAGCTCTAGCAGTATAGGAAAGAGAACTCCACTCTCAACACTGCAGAGCTCTAGCAGTATAGGAAAGAGAACTCCACTCTCAACACTGCAGAGCTCTAGCAGTATAGGAAAGAGAACTCC
>JAGXEW010000925.1:0-21465 GCA_030684275.1 Acipenser oxyrinchus oxyrinchus | reverse complement strand
TGGTTGTGCTCATTATGAATTTGCGTGTTTTTAATTTTTTATGATATGCCTCATTTTGGACCAGGTCTCCCTTGAAAAGAGATCTGAATCACAACAGGACTTTCCTGGTTAAATATATAAAAGACTCTGCACAGGAATATTTAAGCTACACAAAACTCCTGTGCGTCAGGTCTGTTAAAACTCACATGAAATGGCTTCTCTCCTATCTTCCAAAACAGGAAGTGAAGCAGGCTGGCACTAATGAGAGGATGATCAGAAAGCAGCGCAATATAAATGGAAATGAAAAGGCTTATCAGAGGTCACTCTGACAGCACGCCTCTTCAGAAACACCGAGAGAGCCTTTTCTGGGATTGTATTCAGAGCTTGACACCAGATTTAAAACTACAGCATTTTTTAATAGACAAGTCAAGAGCTTGAACTGTGCAGGAGTCTGTGCTGGCTATTGTTATTCCATCATTATCATCGCTATTATTATTATTATTATTATTATTATTATTATTATTATTATTATTATTATTATTAGCATCTTCAACATTTTAGAATAATTTATTTATAATTCAGCATCTACCAAGTGTTTTCCCTGAAAAAGTTTACTGCTTTTGAAGTTTTGCCATGGTTTATTAACATACTATTCTTTACAATGCTTACCCATGCTTCCACTGTGCTTTATTACATTTTGCTATGCTTTTACTGTGGGAAACTTTTATAATGACCATTGGCTTGTGTGTGTTTTCTATGAGCTGTCTACCTTCTTATGAGTCGGTGTGTGTCTGTGTATCTGTTGGTTCTCACTCGTTTCTACTCGGGGCTGTCTGCCTGGCGCTAGTTATTGCATGTGTGTGCGTGTCTCTGCGCGTTACCTTTGTACTTGAGGTGCTGCAGAATGGGGATGATGGTCTCCAGAGGGATGTTGTGAGCCAGGAAGAGCTGCCATGTGCTGTACTGCTCAAACGTCTCCCAGTCCAGGCTCTGAACTAAACACAGAGGGGAGACAGACATGAGCTGCCGATGACCCACGAGCGCACCACATTTACAACCCCTCCCCGCCTATGAAGTTTGATATGCATGCTATGTGAAGCCTCATTAGAGACAGCACTCTCCCGATGCCCTCCTCAATGCAGATCTATATCACAGCGCGCAGAGCAAACATCCGAATTTCAGATGAGCTGCCTTCACCTAATGAGGGCTTTCCGTCAGATAATGGAGCTTCTGCAGCAGGTGTTGCCATGGTAATGAGACAGCTTGTTGGGGAGGGAGAGTTTAAGATCCACGAAGACATGGTAGTCCGACACCTTGTTAAAATTCAAAAACATTTTTACATTTTCTCTGCAGTGTTGAGTGGAGTTCTCTTTCCAATACTGCTAGAGCTCTGCAGTGTTGAGATTGGAGTTCTCTTTCCTATACTGCTAGAGCTCTGCAGTGTTGACAGTGGAGTTCTCTTTCCTATACTGCTAGAGCGCTCTGCAGTGTTGAGAGTGGAGTTCTCTTTCCTATACTGCTAGAGCTCTGCAGTGTTGAGAGTGGAGTTCTCTTTCCTATACTGCTAGAGCTCTGCAGTGTTGAGAGTGGAGTTCTCTTTCCTATACTGCTAGAGCTCTGCAGTGTTGAGAGTGGAGTTCTCTTTCCTATACTGCTAGAGCTCTGCAGTGTTGAGAGTGGAGTTCTCTTTCCTATACTGCTAGAGCTCTGCAGTGTTGAGAGTGGAGTTCTCTTTCCTATACTGCTAGAGCTCTGCAGTGTTGAGAGGGAGTTCTCTTTCCTATACTGCTAGAGCTCTGCAGTGTTGAGAGTGGAGTTCTCTTTCCTATACTGCTAGAGCTCTGCAGTGTTGAGTTGAATTAAAGCTGCTGTGATGTGTCCCATAATCACATTCTCTTATAATATTTTGTAACTCCTGGTATGTTGAAAGTAGGAAACCCTTTTTCTTATCCCAAACTTTTAGCTTCAGGCAGGGGAAAATCAAACACAGTTCTGTAAACAACAAGGTGGTACAAACCACAGAGGAGGCCTCCAGCTCAGGCATTTCCTCCGCAAAGTTCCTTCCCAGCAAGAACACGTCTCCCGAGTCACACAGCAGGGCAGGAGCAGGAGGGGGAGGGCAGGAATGCAGCCGCTGGGTCTGCCCTGCTCTCTCACGCTCGAGCCCCTCTCGCTCAATCCAGCGTGAGCATCTGCAGTGTTTAAGGAGCCCTATCCTCACATCACCATGTTTGGGACATCAAAGAAGAACTCGAGAACTTAAGCGAGGTTCCAAACTAGAGGAGGCTCCTGAATAGGGGTCCAGAACACAGGAGTTGTACCGACTGCTGCTCCCCACAGAGGCGAAGAAAAGCCAACAGCTTTGTGGAGAGCAGCAATCCGCACAGATTCAAGCAGCTGTTTCTTCAGTTGTTTCAGTGGGAATGGGGAGCTAATCCAGGCAACAGCATTGGGTCCAGCTTGCAGTGGACCACAGCTAAATCCCAAAAATACAACAGCATAGAGGAATTAACTTAGTAAGTTTAGATCGATTGATAGAAATGCCAGACACTGTGACGAACTTCACTGGTCAATTCTGGCTCTCGTTCTAGCAGCAGAAACCAGTTACTCACTAGGGGTGTAACGATACACCAATCTTCACGACCGCGTACCACGCTGTGCAGGTCACGATACAGTACGTACCACGCTGTGCAGGTCACGATACGATGCGCATCGCGCTGTGCAGGTCACGATACAGTGCGCATCACGCTGTGCAGGTCAGCGATACAGCACGCATCACGCTGTGCAGGTCACGATGCAATGCATCACGCTTGCAGGTCAGCGATACAGCCGCATCACGCTGTGCAGGTCGCGATACAGTACGCATCACGCTGTGCAGGTCGCGATACAGTGCGCACCACGCTGTGCAGGTCACGCGATACAGTACGTATCACGCTGTGCAGGTCACGATACAGTACGCATCACGCTGTGCAGGTCACGATACAGTACGCACCACGCTGTGCAGGTCACGATACAGCGCGCATCGCTGTGCAGGTCACGATACAGTACGCATCACGCTGTGCAGGTCACGATACAGTGCGTATCATGCTGTGCAGGTCATGATACAGTACGTATCACGCTGTGCAGGTCACGATACAGTGCGTATCACGCTGTGCAGGTCGCGATACAGTGCGTATCACGCTGTGCAGGTCGCGATACAATGCGTATCACGCTGTGCAGGTCATGATTGGCTGTTTGCGTGATGCATAAGAAGATCACAATGGTAATTTAAATGACGGACCATTTTTTTAAAAGACGAAAATTAAAAGAAGATTAAGGAGTGCGAGTATCCATGCCAACTATAAAACATTCAAGAATGATTTGGTGATCTGCGATGAGCTATGCTGTGCTTTTAGTCTTCTACGCGATACCCTCTATTGTGATATGATACATGTAAAGAAAGTCTCACAGTTCATCGATAAACGACACCCAATATCACACGAGGTACATCGTGCTGCATCCAGGTTTTCAGAGAGATTGTTTAAAAAAGAAAAGTTTGGAAGTTGACAGCATACTGGTCTTATTGAAGAGCTTTGAAGAGTCTTATTGAACAGGAGCTTGATACTCTCTTGTTCTTGTATCACGGTATAAAGCTACGCTACGATACACCATGTAGAAAGCCCCCATTCATGGATACACAGTGAACTGTTATACTGCTGTTACTCACTGAGGATGTTGAGGACGGAGTCCTGTGGAACATCACCAGGTTTCCCATCATGGCGTGACACATCAGCTCCTGGAGCTGCAAACAGAGAGAGAGAGAGAGAGAGAGAGAGAGAGAGAGAGAGAGAGAGAGAGAGAATGAGAGAGAGAGAGAGAGAGAGAGAGAGAGCGAGAGACAGAGAAAAAGAGAGAGAGCGAGAGAGAAAAAGAAAGAGAGCGAGAGAGAGAGAGAGAGAGAAAGAGAGCAAGAGAGAAGAGAGCAAGAGAGAAAGAGAGCGAGAGAGAGAGAGAGAGCGAGAGAATGAGAGATAGATAGATTGGGGTGGCTTGGAGAGCAAGGTATGCATGTGTTGTTTTTTGATTTTGAACACTGGAATTGGGTGTGGTGTTCTGCTTTGGGATGACAGGTGTACAGGAATTTCAACAAATACTTCACTGCTTGGTTGATTTCTGATATGCGATTTATAATCAGTATGTTTTTCACATTTTATTTGTTCTGTTTTGCTCAGTGAAACATGACGGGCAAACAGCTGTGCCTCAATTACAATCCTGTGCGACTGGCTCCAGGGCTGGGGCACGGTAAAACGACCAGTAACTAACTGCTGTCGCTCTATCAGCAGCTTGTTAGGCTGCTGTTATTCGAACACACACACACACACACACACACACACACACACACACACACACACACACACACACACACACACACACACACACACACACACACACACACACACACACACACACACACACACACACACACACACACACACACACACACACACACACACACACACACACACACACACACACACACACACACACACACACACACACACACACAGCTTGAGGTTCCACAAACAGCAGGAATTTGGGCCCGGAATCCCAGAGGGAATGGAAGGGGAGGGAGGTACTGTTTGCTGCCATTAATCACCCCATTAGCGGTCGACGACAGGCAGCTATTTCCAGTAACTGTCAGAGCGTTCACTGCTCCCAGGGGGCCTTACATACCAGCATAGGGGCCAGGGAAACAATGCTGCTGATAAGGACCGTGACCCTGCTAGAATCTGACTCAGCAGGTTGCAGTGTGGGGGAGGCGGGGGTGCTACACAAAACGACACTATTCCATGCTGTGCATACTATACAATATTTATAAATACTAAAATAAATTAAAACGACTGTTTTCTCCAATGATGAAGTGAGTTTTGGCTGTTTGACTCACCTGTGCGAGTGGGTGAGCTGTCTGACTCACCTGTGCGAGTGGATGAGCTGTCTGACTCACCTGTGCGAGTGGATGAGCTGTCTGACTCACCTGTGTGGAGTCGATGACGGCCACGATCATGTTGAGGAGCTCTCCAGCTGCAGCGTCTCATCGGGGAACTGCGGGGGAGACGAGAGCAAAGTAGGGGGTGACAAGAATGACACACTAATCACACAGAGAGAGAAAGAGAGACACAGCGACAGAGAGAGCCAGACCCTCGCGAGGGTACCTCGGAGTAGATGGAGGCGTCAGGTAACACAGCAGCCTCACGTCGTCCTCCTGGCACGCCTTCATATCCATCATGAGGCAGGTGTGCAGGTCACCCAGCGCCGTGGCCTGAGCAAGCGACTCGTACAGCAGCATCTTACCAGCCGCTGCCTTGCTGCGAGGGAGAGAGAGAGGAGTTGAGAGAATGGAAAAAAAAAAATAGGTCATTTTAATTTCAGACTAACCCACTGTGGTGTTTTGTAGAATTAACATCTTGCTTTTACAAATAAATAAATAAATAAATAAATAATGTTAAGTTTATTAAGTCCCAAATAATGTCCCTGTGTGCGGTCTCACCTGGCCTTCAGGTAGTACAGCAGGTGGTATCCGATCTTGGGCTGTTTCTGATAGAGCTCAGCCAGCATGTCCAGCAGCACGCTGAAGCCGCTGTTATCCTCCTGCATCTGACACAGGTTCCTGTGAGCAAGAAAGAGAATGAGCAACTCAATGAGAGAGCTCAACACACACCCCTTCAGAGAGCTCAACACACCCCTCCTCAGAGAACTCAACACACACCCCTCCTCAGAGAGCTCAACACACCCCTCCTCAGAGAGCTCAACACACCCCTCCTCAGAGAGCTCAACACACACCCCTCCTCAAAGAGCTCAACACACCCCTTCAGAGAGCTCAACACACCCCTCCTCAGAGAGCTCAACACACCCCTCCTCAGAGAGCTCAACACACCCCTCCTCAGAGAGCTCAACACACACCCCTCCTCAGAGAGCTCAACACACACCCTTCAGAGAGCTCAACACACCCCTCCTCAGAGAACTCAACACACACCCCCTCAGAGAGCTCAACACACACCCCTCAGAGAGCTCAACACACACCCTCCTCAGAGAGCTCAACACACACCCTCCTCAGAGCTCAACACACACCCCCTCAGAGAGCTCAACACACACCCTCCTCAGAGCTCAACACACACCCCTCAGAGAGCTCAACACACACCCCTCAGAGAGCTCAACACACCCCCTCAGAGAGCTCAACACACCCCCTCAGAGAGCTCAACACACCCCCCTCAGAGAGCTCAACACACCCCTCCTCAGAGAGCTCAACACACACACCCCCTCAGAGAGCTCAACACACACCCCTCCTCAGAGCTCAACACACACCCCCTCAGAGAGCTCAACACACACCCCTCCTCAGAGAGCTCAACACATACCCCTTCAGAGAGCTCAACACCCCCCTCAGAGAGCTCAACACACCCCCCCCCTCAGAGAGCTCAACACACACCCCCCCCTCAGAGAGCTCAACACACACCCCTCTTCATTAAAGTATTATAGACCCTGCTCTGCACAGCAGATGCACAAGGAGGTTACAGTGTGGTGAGAGGTAACACAGTGCATTTCTGAAAAGGGGTTTGTGAGTGTGTGTCTGCATCCCCCACATAATTATATATATAACTAAATCCAAAATGAGAGTGCCGCAGTAACCATGGAGACTGTCTTACAATCTTACACACTTCACATATCGATTTGTTTTCCTTATATTAGCATCAGCACCCTTTCCACTGCTCCCTAGATCAAGATGAATTTGGAAAAAAAAAAAAAAAAAAAGGAAGTTCTATGAAAATGAAGCTCTGATAATGCAAGCAAGCTCGCGAGCGCCCAGGAGAGGGGTGCGGGAGTGGAGCTCTCTCTGTATCCATCACTTACCTGAATATCAAACAGACAGGCCTGCCAACAGACTCCTCCAGAGACCTGCAATCACACACACCGAACACAAGCTTTAACAAGACACTGTGCTGCTCTTACTGTCATTTATATAGAGCGGGATCAAACAGACAGAGACATACATATATAGAGAGAGAGAGATACAAATAGATAGACAGATGATATAGATAGATTTAGATACAGGTAGATAGATGCAGATAAAATTGACAGAGATAGACAGGTGACTGATAGAGAGATAAAAAAAATAGATATTTAGAGATATCTCTATAGATAGATGTGGATACATACAGACAAGTAGATAGATTTGTAAATTAGTTCTTTAACTTTGGAAATGCTTGTATGTGTTTGAATTAAACTGAATCATTTGAGAGAGGGGGGGGTGGGGACTGCAGCCCTGTTTTTTGAGGGGGACATGCCCACAGAGAGGCAGGACAGATGCAGGCGGGACGGGGGGACTCACTCCTCCGTGATCTCGTCGGGCAGGACGTCTCCTCTGAAGTGTCCCTTGAAGAGCTCAGCCAGGCAGGAGGCCAGCGTGGACATCTGCTCAGAGTCAAAGTCCTCCTGCAGGAGAAACAATTCAATAATATTAATAATAATGTTGAACACAGAGCACAGGACACCAGCGCAGGAACCAGAACGGGTTCATTATACACACAGGACACCAGCGCAGGAACCAGAACGGGTTCATTATACACACAGGACACCAGCGCATGAACCAGAACGAGTTCATTATACACACAGGGTCCAGCGCTGGAACCAGAACGGGTTCATTATACACACAGGGTCCAGCGCTGGAACCAGAACGGGTTCATTATACACACAGGACACCAGCGCAGGAACCAGAACGGGTTCATTATACACACAGGGTCCAGCGCTGGAACCAGAACGGGTTCATTATACACACAGGACACCAGCGCAGGAACCAGAACGGGTTCATTATACACACAGGGTCCAGCGCTGGAACCAGAACGGGTTCATTATACACACAGGACACCAGCGCAGGAACCAGAACGAGTTCATTATACACACAGGGTCCAGCGCTGGAACCAGAACGGGTTCATTATACACACAGGGTCCAGCGCTGGAACCAGAACGGGTTCATTATACACACAGGGTCCAGCGCTGGAACCAGAACGGGTTCATTATACACACAGGGTCCAGCGCTGGAACCAGAACGGGTTCATATACACACAGGTTCCAGCGCAGGAACCAGAACGGGTTCATTATACACACAGGGTCCAGCGCTGGAACCAGAACGGGTTCATTATACACACAGGACACCAGCGCAGGAACCAGAACGGGTTCATTATACACACAGGACACCAGCGCATGAACCAGAACGAGTTCATTATACACACAGGGTCCAGCGCTGGAACCAGAACGGGTTCATTATACACACAGGGTCCAGCGCTGGAACCAGAACGGGTTCATTATACACACAGGGTCCAGCGCTGGAACCAGAACGGGTTCATTATACACACAGGAACCAGCGCAGGAACCAGAACGGGTTCATTATACACACAGGACACCAGCGCAGGAACCAGAACGGGTTCATTATACACACAGGACACCAGCGCAGGAACCAGAACGGGTTCATTATACACACAGGACACCAGCGCAGGAACCAGAACGGGTTCATTATACACACAGGACACCAGTGCAGGAACCAGAACGGGTTCATTATACACACAGGACACCAGCGCTGGAACCAGAACGGGTTTGTTATACACACAGGACACCAGCGCAGGAACCAGAACGAGTTCATTACACACACAGGACACCAGCGCAGGAACCAGAACGGGTTCATTATACACACAGGACACCAGTGCAGGAACCAGAACGGGTTCATTATACACACAGGACACCAGCGCTGGAACCAGAACGGGTTCGTTATACACACAGGACACCAGCGCAGGAACCAGAACGGGTTCATTATACACACAGGACACCAGCGCAGGAACCAGAACGAGTTCATTATACACACAGGACACCAGCGCAGGAACCAGAACGGGTTCGTTATACACACAGGGTGCAGGGAAGCAAAACAGTCACAATACCTTGAACCCATTTTCAATTATCGATGAGGGGCGAAAAGTGATCCTGATGATCCCGGCTACCTTGAATCATCTTTTAACTCTTATTAATTAATTTTTTTTTTTTTTTACAAGATTAAAATGCAGCTTTGTATGCACTTCATTTATGTGTGTCATTTTGAACTGTGCACATTTATAGGATCGTTTATAATGTGTAGCAAATAGATTAAGAACAAATATTACTAGAAAACGTTTCACTTTTAAAAATGGAAAACGTGTTCGACTGGGTTTGCTGAGCATTGCAACTGGATTTTTACTGATCATACACAAATCCAATTGTTCAGCAGCTGGATTCACTTTGTGAAACGCTGTGCTCATTTTCAATACAAGGCCAACCAAAAAAGTTTCCATTTTTATTTTGTTCCACAATAATATGTCATTAATGACATAAAAACAAAAACAGGCCTAGGGTTTTCTGGGTTGAAAAATCAAGCTTCTGGCTACACAGGTAAATGCTCTTTATAACTCCTAGGCTATGTGCGGGTTTAAAAATGCTAAACTTAACACATGGAGTTATTTATTTTATGCAATCAATCTCTGGCTTGTAACAAGGATTAAATGTGTGCAGCATACGCATGTGTAGAGTTTACGTTGAATAGAGAGCAGAGGTAACAGTCAGTGTTGTCTCGGGTTGGTTATATTAAGTGGGAGGGCTGGTATCACAGCGGTCTCTCTGTTGAAAGCACACACAATCGTCACTCCCCTGGGGCGTTCCAACACATCACAGGACGCACAAGGTCCTGTCCTCTGATGGGAACCAGACCCAACCGTAAGCCTTTCAAATGGTTTAACTGACCAGTAAGGAAGGTTTCCAAGTGTGGATATGATGCTACATATCTCTGACTCACACATTATCCGGGCCGTGATTGATGACTGCTCCAACCCACCTTTCCCTTGCCGAACCAGAGATGGAAATCAGACTCCTATTGCAAAGCAGCGTCACCCATTCCAGGTTTTACTAGGAGCTTGATTTGCCCCGGTATAGGTAACAAGCCCAGGCGTGTCTGATTAAACTCCTAATAAAACCTGCTGAACTCACCTCCAGAATGAGATCCACGATCTCCTGCATCACTTCACACTGCGCCTCGGTGTCACTGTGGAGAGAGGAGCAGAGAGGAGGGAGAGAGAGAGAGAGAGAGAGAGAGAGAGGAGGAGAGGGAGTGAGAGAGAGAGCAGAGAGGGAAGGAGTGAGAGAGAAAGAGGAGCAGAGAGGGGCACATCTGCACAAGTCCTCTACCGAATTACACACCGCTGCCTTGCAGCCACTTTTTCCTGCAGTCGGCCACCACACATCGCACAGTAACCCTCCCTCTCATACCTTCCTTTCTGAAGCTGCAGAACTTTCTCCTTCAGGGTCTCGTCCAATTGGTCCACATAGGGCGTGATGTCAGCAGGCTCCTCAATAATGGCTTCCTTAATTGGATGGAAGCGAAACTCCCTCTTTTTACCTGCAAGGCAGAAGGAATTAGAGAATGTCTTCTTCAGGTGTAGTATAGCAGACTTCATTGAGGGGAGCTCTGAACCCCAGGACTGGGTGCAGCAGCAGCAGCAGCAGCAGCAGGGCTAGTGGGAGCTTCTAACCTTGCTCAAACTCCTGGCTCCTGATCATTTCAATATTAATAATAATAGACTTCATTGAGGGGAGTTCTGAACCCCAGGACTGGGTGCAGCAGCAGGGCTAGTGTGAGTTTCTAACCCTGCTCAAACTCCTGGCTCCTGATCATTTCAATATTAATAATAATAGACTTCATTGAGGGGAGTTCTGAACCCCAGGACTGGGTGCAGCAGCAGCAGCAGCAGGGCTAGTGTGAGTTTCTAACCCTGCTCAAACTCCTGGCTCCTGATCATTTCAATATTAATAATAATAGACTTCATTGAGGGGAGTTCTGAACCCCAGGAGTGGGTGCAGCAGCAGCAGCAGCAGCAGCAGGGCTAGTGTGAGTTTCTAACCCTGCTCAAACTCCTGGCTCCTGATCATTTCAGTATTAATAATAATAGACTTCATTGAGGGGAGCTCTGAACCCCAGGACTGGGTGCAGCAGCAGCAGCAGCAGCAGGGCTAGTGTGAGTTTCTAACCCTGCTCAAACTCCTGGCTCCTGATCATTTCAATATTAATAATAATAGACTTCATTGAGGGGAGCTCTGAACCCCAGGACTGGGTGCAGCAGCAGCAGGGCTAGTGTGAGTTTGTAACCCTGCTCAAACTCCTGGCTCCTGATCATTTCAATATTAATAATAATAGACTTCATTGAGGGGAGCTCTGAACCCCAGGACTGGGTGCAGCAGCAGCAGCAGGCTAGTGTGAGTTTGTAACCCTGCTCAAACTCCTGGCTCCTGATCATTTCAATATTAATAATAATAGACTTCATTGAGGGGAGCTCTGAACCCCAGGACTGGGTGCAGCAGCAGCAGGGCTAGTGTGAGTTTGTAACCCTGCTCAAACTCCTGGCTCCTGATCATTTCAATATTAATAATACTAGACTTCATTGAGGGGAGCTCTGAACCCCAGGACTGGGTGCAGCAGCAGCAGCAGCAGCAGGGCTAGTGTGAGTTTCGAACCCTTTTGCGGGTTGACTTGATCAGCCTATACCTGATAAGCAGCAGCTGGATCTTTTTTTAGAGCATTTCACAGCACTGCAGGGGAACCCCCTGGACTGAATAAACCCCTCATTTTTGGGGGTGATCCTGGGAGAGCCAGGGACAGGTGGCTGAAGCAGTCCAGGGCGAATCCCAGCAGTGCTGTAAAACGCTCCACTGGAACCCAGCTCGTCTTCTCCGGGTACAGATGGATCAGGCTGGGACTGGGTGCTTTAAATCCTCTTATGAAATCCAGCCGTGGCTCGATCAAGCATGAAATTGGGACCAGGTGCTGTATCTCAGATAGCAGAAAAAATCTCCAATTATAAGAAATCACTTAATTAAATAGACTATAGCTTGTATGCCTCCGTGTACAGTATGCTTCCATTACACTGTAAGAGCAAACAGACACAGCCCCCCCCTCTCTCCCACAAGCCAGATGGAATCTCGGGTCACTTCCAGATTTACGAGTAGTCTAGTCGACAGCAGCATTCTTCCAGATTGCGTACAATTCCGAAAATGCAATATCCTGAGCTCATAAATCCTGGGATACGATCGCAAAGCAGGGGGAGGAAGACGGCCTTGATACTCTGCGTCTCTGTCTCTCTGTCTCTTACTGGTTTGAACTGGTCTGTAACCCTTACTGCACTGGTACTCGCTCAGTAAAATTACAAACCAGGACCTTTTTCCATCCAGGATCTTAATGGTTTAAATAAAGACCTGGGTTCAGTTACAGAATGCAGTTACTATAACCCTGCTAAAGGATTCCGCAAGTAAAAGCACAGCAAAGTGTAATAAAGCACAAAGCACATTAAATCATAGGTAAGCATTGTAGAGAATTGCAAGGCATGGTAAAGCATATTAATAAACATGGCAAACCAGGGTAAGCTAAGTGCACAGCATAATCTGCAAAAATACAGTGATAAACTTTGATAAGGACAGGCTGTGCAGTGCTGAACTCAAACACTGAGGACCTGGTTGAAACAAGGTCCTGGACTGGAATGTATTGAATAAGCCACTGCCTTACTGGTTCAACAGATTTTAAATGGTTTTACCGTCCTATCTCCTAATTGCTTCTGTGCTGGTGTCAGTCACAGACCCAGGCTGGGTTTAAACTGCTCTCTGTGTCTCGCTCTCACTGGTCCCCTCCCTGCTCTCTGTGTCTCGCTCTCACTGGTCCCCCCTCCTGCTCTCTGTGTCTCGCTCTCACTGGTCCCCCTCCCTGTGTCTCGCTCTCACTGGTCCCCTCTCTGCTCCCTGTATCTCTCTCTCACTGGTCCCCTCCCTGCTCTCTGTGTCTCGCTCTCACTGGTCCCCTCCCTGCTCTCTGTGTCTCGCTCTCACTGGTCCCCCTCCCTGCTCTCTGTGTCTCGCTCACTGGTCCCCCTCCCTGCTCTCTGTGTCTCGCTCTCACTGGTCCCCTCTCTGCTCTCTGTGTCTCGCTCTCACTGGTCCCCCTCTCTGTGTCTCGCTCTCACTGGCCCCCTCCCTGCTCTCTGTGTCTCGCTCTCACTGGTCCCCCTCTCTGCTCTCTGTGTCTCGCCTCACTGGTCCCCTCTCTGTGTCTCGCTCTCACTGGTCCCCTCTCTGTGTCTCGCTCTCACTGGTCCCCTCTCTGCGTCTCGCTCTCACTGGTCCCCTCTCTGCGTCTCGCTCTCACTGGTCCCCCTCTCTGCGTCTCGCTCTCACTGGTCCCCTCTCTGCGTCTCGCTCTCACTGGTCCCCCTCTCTGCGTCTCGCTCTCACTGGTCCCCTCTCTGCCTCGCTCTCACTGGCCCCCTCTGCTCGCTCTCACTGGTCCCCTCTCTGCGTCTCGCTCTCACTGGTCCCTCTCTGCGTCTCGCTCTCACTGGTCCCCTCTCTGCGTCTCTCTCACTGGTCCCCTCTCTGCTCTCGCTCTCACTGGTCCCCTCTCTGCGTCTCGCTCTCACTGGCCCCCTCTCTGCGTCTCGCTCTCACTGGCCCCCTCTCTGCGTCTCGCTCTCACTGGTCCCCCTCTCTGCGTCTCGCTCTCACTGGTCCCCTCTCTGCGCCTCGCTCTCACTGGTCCCCTCTCTGCGTCTCGCTCTCACTGGTCCCCCTCTCTGCCTCGCTCTCACTGGTCCCCTCTCTGCCTCGCTCTCACTGGTCCCCTCTCTGCGTCTCGCTCTCACTGGTCCCCTCTCTGCGTCTCGCTCTCACTGGTCCCCTCTCTGCGTCTCGCTCTCACTGGTCCCCTCTCTGCGCCTCGCTCTCACTGGTCCCCCTCTCTGCGCCTCGCCTCACTGGTCCCCTCTCTCGCCTCGCTCTCACTGGTCCCCTCTCTGCGTCTCGCTCTCACTGGTCCCCTCTCTGCGCCTCGCTCTCACTGGTCCCCTCTCTGCGTCCTCGCTCTCACTGGTCCCCTCTCTGCGTCTCGCTCTCACTGGTCCCCTCTCTGCCTCGCTCTCACTGGTCCCCTCTCTGCTCGCCTCACTGGTCCTCTCTGCTCTCGCCTCACTGGTCCTCTCTCGTCTCGCTCTCACTGGTCCCCCTCTCTGCGTCTCGCTCTCACTGGTCCCCTCTCTGCGTCTCGCTCTCACTGGTCCCCTCTCTCTGCCTCGCTCTCACTGGTCCCCTCTCTGCCTCGCTCTCACTGGTCCCCTCTCTGCTCTCGCTCTCACTGGTCCCCCTCTCTGCCTCGCTCTCACTGGTCCCCTCTCTGCCTCGCTCTCACTGGTCCCCTCTCTGCGTCTCGCTCTCACTGGTCCCCTCTCTGCGTCTCGCCTCACTGGTCCCCTCTCTGCCTCGCTCTCACTGGTCCCCTCTCTGCCTCGCTCTCACTGGTCCCCTCTCTGCGTCTCGCTCTCACTGGTCCCCCTCTCTGTGTCTCGCTCTCACTGGTCCCCTCTCTGTGTCTCGCTCTCACTGGTCCCCTCTCTGTGTCTCGCTCTCACTGGTCCCCTCTCTGTGTCTCACTCTCACTGGTCCCCCTCTCTGTGTCTCGCTCTCACTGGTCCCCTCTGTGTCTCACTCTCACTGGTCCCCTCTCTGTGTCTCACTCTCACTGGTCCCCCTCTCTGTGTCTCGCCTCACTGGCCCCCACCCTGCTCTCTGTGTCTCGCCTCACTGGTCCCCTCTCTGCTCCCTGTGTCTCGCTCTCACTGGTCCCCCTCCCTGCTCTCTCACCTTTGTTGTGCAGTTCCTCCTCATCATCACTGAAGGCAGCCTCCGTGTTGTCATAGCAACCGTCCTCCTTGTCGGACACGTGATTGTCCATTTCCATTGCAACGGACTCCTCCATCTTCACTGTTCAGGAGGGGTAGAACAGAGAGAGTGAGTGGGGCAGGATGTACAATGACACACACAAATAGTTCACTCTTATCCCTTGCATTGAATATACAGAACAGCTCCAAATTAAAACATGTATTTTCTTTAATAGTAGTTCGAGTACAATTTTTTTTGCTTTGATGCGTCATGGGTACACCCAAACTGCAAGAGAGGACTGCTCTTACAGCCACAGGAAACACCGACACACAAGTTATTAGCTTATAGGTGTGCTCGACACCTTTAAACAAGTATTTAAAATCGGCAGGTATTCAATAAATACATTCATTACTGTGTTGATTTCAAAGCAACAAATGCAGAGGAAAACGTGCTTCGGCTGGCTTTTAAAAACACCCAGTGCGGAAGTTAATCACCACTGACTGGTGCTCAGTTGTAAAGGCGAGGAAGGACAGCGTTTCTTGTTTTGAAATCAACACGTTAATGAATGGATGCATGGATATACACTTCCTAAAGGAGAGCAGGAGAGCGAGTCTCAGCACAGCCCTTTTCGCCACAACGCTGCTCATTCCACTGACGGTAGCGCTCAAATGTACCTTCCGTGGGGGAGAGGGGAGCTGCAGAACTCGGGAACCTCTCCCTCAGCATGGCTCGCAGCTCCCGGTCCAGCTTGGGGTTATCAAAGAGCGGGCCAGGTGTCTGAGGAGGAAGGAGACAGTGAGAGGAAAGGATTCTACCTTTCATGACTCTAATTGGTGCTATGAAAAGAATAGAGACAGTGTGACAGAGAGAGCAAGATTGATTCTACCTGTCAAATGAAGCAACTGAAAAAAAAGTACAGCCAACCGTACTTCAAATCCTTCAATTTAAGACACACTCTAAAATAATTTGCACTTACAGTAGATTCCTGTTAAAGTGAAATCGTATTACAAGTAGTAACTTACAGTAAACGACTGCTAAATCTGGGTCTGGACCACGTAGAAAATTCATAGCATCAGGAGATTAGTTGAATTAGAGTTTGTTTTAATGAGAATTGCCTGTATATATTTTTGGGAGAGGAAGAGGAAACGGGAACTGTTAAACATGTCTCTCAGGCTGTCGCTGCTCAATCACGTAGCTACCTGTCCAAACCTGAGACACACAATTTAAAAACTCTCTTCGTTGGAATTGTTATTGTATATTCCACGACTCCTTCAATTTATTAAATTATAAAAGGCACACTGAACTGATGTTTGACATGCAGCAAGAGTTCTTGTTATCTTGAGTTTAGATTATTCAGGTTTTGCTGAAACACTTAGAAGACACAGAGATGGGAAAAAGACTCCTATTGCATAGCGGTTGCATAACCCCCTCAATGGCCCCGTGTTCACACTCACGCCAGCACCCTCTTCTCCACGATGAATGTGAGGGAGTTGAAAACGCCGTGCAGCACGTGACCCTCCAGGGACGGGAAAAAATTGGGGATGATCTGGGAAATAAATAAACAAAGTTAACAGGTTTCAGGGTTAGAAACTCACACTAGCCTGCTGCTGCTGCTGCTGCACCCAGTCCTGGGGTTCAGAGCTCCCCTCAATGAAGTCTATTATTATTAATACTGAAATGATCAGGAGCCAGGAGTTTGAGCAGGGTTAGAAACTCACACTAGCCCTGCTGCTGCTGCTGCACCCAGTCCTGGGGTTCAGAGCTCCCTTCAATGAAGTCTATTATTGAAATGATCAGGAGCCAGGAGTTTGAGCAGGGTTACAAACTCACACTAGCCCTGCTGCTGCTGCTGCTGCACCCAGTCCTGGGGTTCAGAGCTCCCCTCAATGAAGTCTATTATTGAAATGATCAGGAACCAGGAGTTTGAGCAGGGTTACAAACTCACACTAGCCCTGCTGCTGCTGCTGCTGCACCCAGTCCTGGGGTTCAGAGCTCCCCTCAATGAAGTCTATTATTGAAATGATCAGGAGCCAGGAGTTTGAGCAGGGTTACAAACTCACACTAGCCCTGCTGCTGCTGCTGCTGCTGCTGCACCCAGTCCTGGGGTTCAGAACTCCCCTCAATGAAGTCTATTATTAATATTGAAATGATCAGGAGCCAGGAGTTTGAGCAGGGTTAGAAACTCACACTAGCCCTGCTGCTGCTGCTGCACCCAGTCCTGGGGTTCAGAGCTCCCTTCAATGAAGTCTATTATTGAAATGATCAGGAGCCAGGAGTTTGAGCAGGGTTACAAACTCACACTAGCCCTGCTGCTGCTGCTGCACCCAGTCCTGGGGTTCAGAACTCCCCTGCTGAGGTACAGTATTGAAATCAACAGGTGCCAGGAGTTTGAACGATCAGGCCCTGCTAAATCTGCTCTGAATGAACTGATCACACTTCCTCAGTAAGGCTCACCTGCGTCTGTAGGACAGCTTTTAGGATTTCTTCATGCAGCTATAAGGGAAGAATACATTTCATGGGTTTCTCAAACTCCTGGCTCCTGAATCATTTAATCATATACTTAATTGGTCGTAGTTTAGGACTGTGTGCAGGGCTAGTGTGAGTCTCAACCCTGGCGTTTTGACATTGAAAATTCAAAAGGAATATTGTCTTAATTTAGAATTACAGGATTGTTTTGGGTTGGGTTGAGAAAACTCAAGACTAGAGAGAGAGAGAGAGAGAGAGAGAGAAGGTAATATTTAAGAGATGGAAATCAGACTCCAATTGCATAGCAGTCTGATCCAATCCTAGTTTTACTACCAGCTTGATTAGCCCCAATGTATAGGTAACAAGTTCAGGTGTGTGTTAAACTCATCGCACAACCAAGGATGAATCACACTGCTTTTGTGAGCCCCACATACTTTCTGTTTCCGTAAAAGTTGTGCTACCTGTATTTGTCTGGTTTGATATTATATCAATAAATACATTCAATAAACTTAACACTGTTGTAAGTGTTTCCTGCTAAAAGTGTGCATTAGACATGACCTCTCCTCTTGCAAAACTGTAGCTTCTGTTGAGTTGACTGGCTGCAATACCCCCTCCACCCTAGAGGGGGCGCTCTCCTGCCCAGACTCACCCGGCACATGAAGTCCAGCAGGGTGGCAGTGATGGCTGGGTGTGGCTTCATGGAGTGGTGCATGACCAGGATAGCAGGCTCTGGGAGGGGGTGAAACACAGGGAACGGGATGCGAGATTGAACTGGGGCTGTCGGTTCAATACAATATACTCAAACTGTACCCATCAAGAAAGCTCTTGTGAAATTGCACCGTCACACAGGTGATCAGACTAGTGTTTGGGAGGTCAGAATGTTATTTATTACGTTCCAGAGATAGATGCTTTTTCACAAACGTTATATACTGTGGCACTCCTATGGCAAAGCAGTTTTATCCATGTTTTACTAGGAGCTTGATCATCCACAGTGTGTAGGTAACACGCTGTATCTTATTAAACTCACAGTAAAACCAGGAATGGATCAAACTGCTAGGAGTCTTTTTTTCCCCATGCCTGTAAATGTACGCAGTTTAACATACAATATGTGCTGTACCTCATTAGGATCACCTTCCATAACACTGTCAATAAAATACGATTCAGATTTATTTCCTGAATGTTTAAACTTTTAACATGCTGGTTATTTTTGGAAGCAGTCAGTCAAGCCTCCCATTAGAGAGCTGTTACTGTTTTATGATGCGCAGCAGCATTACTGTGTCGAGACTACAAGTGCACACCATGCATGTGTATATGGAAACAGTAAACACTGAATATATTGCACACTGCACCCATCCTACTGTACAAACGCCACAGCTGACAAAGTTGAACTTGTATTTAATTTTCACTTCAAGTCCTATGCCAGGGGGGTTTGATCACAGTCCTACAGAGCTATTGCACTCCACTCACAGACTGATGCAACAGAAAATTAAATAAAAAAGACAAACCAAAACGCACAGACTCCCCTCTCCCTCCCCTCACCCTCCTACCCTCACCCCTCCTCACCCCCTCACCCTCACCCCCCTCCCTCCCCTCCCCTCCCCTCACTCCTCCTCCACCCTCCTCCCCTCACCCCCCTCACCTCCTCCCCTCCTCCTCCCTCCCTCCCCCTCCTCACCCTCCTCCCTCCCCCTCACCCTCACCCCCTCCCTTCACCCTCACCCCTCCTCCTCCTCCCTCCCTCCTCCCTCCTCCTCCTCCTCCTCCTCCTCCTCCTCCTCCTCCTCCCTCCCTACCCTCACCCCCTCACCGATGTTCATGATGCTGTCTTTCTCCGGGTTGAAGAACAGCCAGTCGTAGAAGAGAGCCAGCTTAGCATTGGAGGCAGCCACGTTTGACTGGAGCAGGAAAAGGAAACAGGTTTACAATACACACAAACAGACAAGAATATACACACACAGGCCAGAATATACACAGGTAAGTACACAGGGCAGCAGTGTGGAGTAGTGGTCAGGGCTCTGGACTCCTGACCGGAGGGTTGTGGGTTCAATCCCAGGTGGGGGGACACTGCTGCTGTACCCTTGAGCAAGGTACTTTACCTAGATTGCTCCAGTAAAAACCCAACTGTATAAATGGGGAATTGTATGTAAAAATAATGTGTAAAAAAATAATGTGATATCTTGTAACAATTGTAAGCCGCCCTGGATAAGGGAGTCTGCTAAGAAATAAATAATAATAATAATAATAATAATAATAATAATAATAATAATAATAATAATAATAGCACATGCACGCACATGGCTACAATACACACACGCCAGAATATACACACACACACACAGAGTCATGCAATCTGCTAGTCCTAATGCCCAGAGATGCTCCCGGTGTCGTATGGCATGATGGGCGTCGTGGCTCCTGCTCTCTCACCGTGCAGGTTGTCAGCAGCCAGCCGATGATGGCCCAGCGGGAGGATGTCGGAGCTCAGCACCTCGTTGGACGGGTGCACGACCCGCAGATGTAGCGAATCAGATCGCAGCGCAGGGACTGGCTGTCCGAGTCGACAGGTACTGCCGCTGGAACCAGTCCTGGTATCGCTTCTGCTGCCCGAACCGGACCTGGCCGAGGAGAAAACAGGGATGGGAACAAGACTCCTACTGCATAGCAGTTTCACCTATTCCAGGTTTTAATACGAGCTTGATTAGCCACAGTGTATAGGTAACAAGCTCATAGACCAGCTCATAAAACCAGGGATGGATCAGACTGATATGCAATGGGAGTCCATCTCTGTGAAACTCTCAAACCCAATCTGCGCACCAGAAAACAGCTTTATACTACCAGGGGAAAATGGACAAATTTAAAACGGAAGGCCATTTACATTTAAAAAAAATACTTAACATTTTAAAACGTCAGCCAAAGCGGGTTTTCAGTGTTTTATAGTTGCGGAGGAAATGGTCTGCATGGTTCAGGATATTGAATTTCCTATGCCTGTGTAATATATCGCGTGGGCTCTGCTGTGTTAGTCTTTATTGCTGTTGCTGCTGAGAGGCTTATCTAAGAGAGTGAGAGTGTGGATGCGGCGTGCGGAGTGAGAGAGTGAGAGAGTGAGAGAGTGCACAATCTCACCAGCGAGGTCATGAACAGCAACTTTGTCTCCATGTCGGGGTCAGGCGACATGCCAGGAACTTCCGGGATGTTCGGGACGTGAGCAGCTGCAGGATACCTGAGAGAGGAGGGGGCGGGTTAATCAGATTGATAAAGAACTGCTTTTGGGTTTAAAACACACAGAGACAGGCAGACTGATTTGTAAAGATAACTCTGCAGTGCCTGTGAACTGGACCTGAGGTTATAGAACAGAGACAGACTGGAGAGTGTGTAGAGAAAGAGAGAGAGCGACCGACAGACAGACAGTAACATTACTATTATTATTATTTATTTCTTAGCAGACGCCCTTATCCAGGGCGACTTACAATTGTTACAAGATATCACATTATTTTTACATATAATTACCCATTTATACAGTTGGGTTTTTACTAGAGCAATCTAGGTAAAGTACCTTGCTCAAGGGTACAGCAGCAGTGTCCCCCCACCTGGGATTGAACCCACGACCCTCCGGTCAAGAGTCCAGAGCCCTAACCACTACTCCACACTGCTGCGAGACTGGACAGAGAGACTGGGCGTGCAGACACATAGACAGATACATTTTCTAGACAGTTCTACAGTACCTGTGAACTGTGGAGTCTGTGAGTACACAGGCAGAGAGACAGGCAGAGACATGCTTCTAGACTAGCTGTGGTACCTGTGAACTGCGGGCTGAGTGCCTGGGGTTGTGCAGCAGGTCTCTCCACAGTAACTCCATCTCCGGGATGCGGGCCACGTTTGCAGGAGCCGCACCAGGTCCCTGCCCATGATATAGCAGTCCATGAACTGAGCAGAGAGAGAGAGAAAGAAACATGGCACAAGTCAGACTGGAATCAAACACAAACCACAGAACTTTCTCTAGGACCGCTTCACCTAATGAGTTACCAGTCAGGAATAATTTGATCAAATAGTGAAAAAATAATCTCTCCTCTCTTACCCCATCCTCTCTCACCTCTCCTCTCTTAGCTCCTCTTTCCCCAGCCCTCTTCTCTCACCTCTTACCCCACCCTCTCACCTCTCCTCTCCTCTTTCCCCAGCCCCTCTTCTCTCACCTCTCACCCCATCCTCTCCCCAGCCCTTCCTCCCTCTCCTCTCCTCTCTCCTCTCACCCCATCCTCCTCCCCTCTCCCCTTCTCTCCTCTC
>JAGXEW010000924.1:0-41115 GCA_030684275.1 Acipenser oxyrinchus oxyrinchus | reverse complement strand
TTGAAGTGTTCACTATGTAGAGCATGAGAGATGGATAGATAGACATACAGACCCTTAAAATACTGTTTAACTGATACTTGTGAATGCACCACTACATGTCTGTTGTTTGAATATGACCTCCCAGCAGGGGATAACAAGTGGTGACACACAAAGGGCTAGATTTTCAAAGCTATTTATTAAGCCATTTGCACATTTTTAGATGGAAAAACACCGATTACAATTGTAAAACAAATAAAAAACAACTTGACTACTTGTAACATTAAATGTCTGTATTGTTTATTCCTGGTTTGGTAAAGGACCCTGTCCCCTGACTTGGTCCATCTATGTAGCCTACTATTCATATGTGTAAAACTGTGCAGAGCTAATTTCTGTTGATTTTCACAATGTCTCTCGCTACAAGCTTTTAGAAATGTCCCAAGCACCCATCATGCATTTTGTCTTGCTCAACCTGGGCTAAAGCATGTTGACCCACATCCTGAGGTGGGTCGCTGTTGACCCAGGTACATGGTTTCACACTACGCAGGATTGTGACCCGGGTAGCAAATAGGTCTTGGTAAAACAGGGTGATTTCATAGATTCTGGGAGTCACTACCTGAGTGTTTTTTAACCCTAGCTTTTCTACTGGGTTTATAGAAAGAACAATCAGGACAAAACATTACATAAATGGGTTAAGCCTCAACTTAACTTTAAACACAAATGCTTTCAAACTGCAACCCACCCCCACCTCCCCACCCCCATTAGTGCTTAAATCAATCATAATTGGATGCAATTCCTTTTAAATAAAATGCAATGCGTTTGTCCATCATGCATCTGGGTTAGTTTCTAAAGTAAATGTGCACAGCACTGCACACTCCCTCTGAAGCAATACTTTGCAGGCATTTATCTTACGCTATATATTTTAAAAGTTGAAGTGGCCATTTTGGTTTTTAAAAAATGCTTAGATGCTGCAAGAGGTAACCTTTTAAGATGGTGATTAAATACATCAGCTGTGGTTGTTTCCTATAAAACTTAATCCATACAAGTAAAACGCTATTTAAAAAAAAAAAGTTTCCAGTGCTATAACAGAGTTTGGAAATAGGTTTATAACCTCCCGCTGCTGCAGATAGTAGCAGGATCACACTTAAATAACTCGCAGAGAGATGTAACAACACAGTGGGGAGGTTGTGGTTGCTTACAGCATAACTGACTGCAGATATGTAGCTGCAACTTAGAGTGATCGTGCTTAACCTCCCACACTTGGCAGCCTGTCAGGAAAGACATCTGCTTCAATTTTACAGAACATGTGAAGGATGTTACAAATTTCACAAAAAATTAAAATAACTGATTCTTGCCCAGGACATGAGCTCAGACTGCACTCATAAGAACACCTGTGGGTATTTTTCTAACAAAACATTTAAATACATTCAAATTCAGAATAACATTGTTTTTTAAGGTTTGTTTTCAACTGGTTTATGTTTCCTGGTTTATAGGGAGAAATGACTGTACACACAAAGTAATTTTCCTCTCAAAACTTACATACAATTCACAATTTAAAGCAAACATATTGTTTTGTTGTTCAGTTGTCTTTCAAAGCTTGGTGCATGTAATAACAATCATAAGAGACATTCTCCATCCATACAGTACCAGTAGTTTTCATAACATCCCACCCTTTACAAATTGTTTTCCTGTCTGTCACTAAGTTGCAAACAGATATTATCTTGCTACTACTTGTAGAATATCCTCAAACTCTAGAATAGGCCAAAAGCTGAAAGAATGAGGTTCTGTTTTCTTAGTTTACAAAAAAAACATTTTACAGGAAACACCTACACAGCTGACATTTTCATAGGCTGTGAGGTTATAAACAACTTACATAATATATGAAATATAGGCTATATTTACAACATACAGCTTTAAAATACAGATAAATCACATATAGAAACAAATTAAGCACAACACTTATGGCCTGTTATTTGAAGGCCGTATTTGTAAAGCTTTACTAGAACATTTTCTATGATATTCAAGAACGAGTTTGAAGCTCTGTTGTTTAAACAACAGTATGGAACAGTTTAAAATACTGCTGGGACACATTCAAATATTTTAACAAAAACATGCTTGAAATGTATTAGGTGTCAAAAATATAATTTATAAAAGACTGTATAAAAATGATATCATGCCAAGGAAACCAATACATAAATGTCTGAAATTAATAACACACATCTATTGTTTATTTTCCTTATTTATATAGGTAGATTGATAGGGTACTGAGTTTATTTTACTCCCAAGAGATTTTTTTTTACAGTAAAATGGCACAAATATTTGAACAGTTAAACAAAAATCCCAGCACTAGTTTAAAGTTTTATCCCCATGAGTTATTGGTTTGTAAACAGGGCCCGATGCCAGTTATCAGAAAAAGAAAAATAAATCATTTAAAAATAGGATTTCCTCTTTCTTATTGTAGCTACATGGTACAATGTGATTTGGTTTTAAGACCCACATACTGTAGGTTAACTGACAATTTACTGTAGATTTGTATAATGATTTTGAAAAGGAAACCTATATTACATTAAAAAATATGAATCATTTAAATGTCACATGTTCACTGCAAAATTCTATTGTACTGCAGTAGATTATCAAAGGACATCATCTGCTGATAATAGAGGTCACCACAATATAGTTCTGATTATATTAAAAAGGTAAGAACAACCATTATCTAGCAGTAATTACCATGCCAACAGTAGCCTGCAAATCTCTTTATTGTGTATGGCAGTAATTGCGTTTAGGGTATAAAGCAAAGATTACCACATTACTTGACAATCCTTTATAGCACTCAAATAAGGATGCCTGAATAATAAAGGATGACCCACAATTTCTATTTAAAAAGAAATTTATATATATATATATATATATATATATATATATATATATATATATATATATATATAACAATGGATAAGTATGCTAGAGGTGTTCTGTTATGGAAGCAAATTCTTTAGGTCGTGGTGCATATTGTGAAACGACACTGAAGATGTCTCTTCAAATATAAATAAACAGCACATTGCAAAATGCATTTCAGCGATTTTTCTATGTTCTTAAGGGCCCACCTACAAGTGATATTTTGTTTAGGTAATTATACATGGCGCCTGGTCGCTAATACATGTTTGATTATCAATGAATCGGAATGTACTTATTCTGGTAGATGAAGTCATCACAGAGATTGCTACTTACTGCAGTTACGCTTTTCAATAATGCCTAATGCAGCAGTAGATGTTTCAGGTTTTTTATTACAATTACTAGTGAATAAAACACTAACAATTGCCATCTCCGAAGGGTCATTAAAATAAACTTACAGTAACGGATACAATCTTTAGATCGTCTCCAAAGTAAAAGAAATATGACAGTTAAAACGTAAATGAGAGTAACTGTAGACATACAGCATTATAGGCTGTGCACAACAGAGAATGCATCTAAAACTCCCCTTGCATTGCAGTTTGAAACAGATTGTACAATTTTCAATATGACTGGACAAGTCTACTCACACAACAGAGATGGATATGCAACTCCTGTTGGGTTAATCAGTCAAAAGTATTTGCCTTAGCGTGTCTATTACAATTGTATAAAACGGTGGAATGACCGGTAAGCAGCAAAATTCTTATTCCACCCTTAAATATATTTTAGGATTCCAATAGTTTTATAATATAAATATAGTTTTAGTCTTGCATGTGTGTGACATATTGCGTTTTAAGTACCGACACAAATAAATTGGAATGGAAAATGAAATACTGATCATGTGCAATTTCCGTACACGATATCTAGTCACCCATAATGATATTGCGACATATATATATATATATATATATATATATATATATATATATATATATATATATATATATATATATAATGGTACAGAATAATTTGCCTTTTTCATTTGACCAGTCGTTTACGTTCTAGTTATTCTTCAACAAGGAAGAGAATGGAATACCACCACTAGAATCAGAATTCATTAAAAGAGAATACACTGACCTCCATTAATGGGTACTGGTGCTATTACCGTTCCTTTAGCTTCAGTCTTGGGGGAATCCTGGCCGTATTGCCCCTCAATTCTCCAGAGAAGCTTAGGCGTGTTCCCGTTGGAATCCAAGAGAGTAACGTTCAACAAAGCAGGAATGTGAACGGCAGGTCCGTCCTTGTTGGGAGAGTTGTCTGCCTGGGCAGGTATCACACACCTGGGCAGCACAGTCAACACCAGCACGGCGGAGACACAGTTATATATAATTGCAGCTGACCTCTTCTTCAGCATCTTTGAATAGTCTTGTATCCCCCCTTTGTCCCTGTCTTTATTCAGGCATCCAACGTGCTATTTACGTTGACCACAGACAAATAGCTGAAGCGATAGTTCTTATCCTATAAGAATTAGTTCCAGAGAGGGTCCTAGGATTTGAAAACACCTCGTTTCTTCTTTACATCATTTTCACCGTGCACCCTGTTCAGCGCCTGTAGTGCGAAAAGCGTAATTAAACAAAACCAATTTTAAACAACGCTATTAATAACAACTTAAAATGTATGATTATGTGTCTTCCTTAATAATTAATTTAACAATTTGTTGGCCAATTATTGATTCTCATATGGTATTGTTTTCCTAAGACATGCTGCAATTTAAAAATAAAATACTCTAGGTATGATGTTTTAATTACTAAATGTACAATATTAAATACATGGAGATGTATAAGACATAAACCTATTTTCAAATTGGCAATTTAAAACAAAATTGCACCTTTTTTCTGCAATACAAAAAGTGTAACTATATGGACGATTTATTATTGTTATTTTAAAACAATCAACAAATTATTATATATGTTGAATTGGCAGGTAAGGAAACGACGCAAACTGCATATGAATACGGGTATACCTAGATTGAAACTCTGACTTCTGAATAGAATAAAAGATATACCCACCTTTTCTATTAAAATAGCACCGAATTACATTAACCCACAAAGTTAAGTCCAGGCACTCGTTGTTCTTTGAATACAGTTTGGAGTTTGCTAAATGGACTCAAATAGAATCTGTAAAAAATCCAGACTTCTTTTTCTCGACTAACACGGCACACCTCCTGCGCAAGCGCAATGGAGAAGAGACAAGCGCGCACACGTGTACAAGTAGGGTAGGAGACACAGCAGCGTGCGCGGCCACAAGTAATGTGTGCCACACAGCGCATGCGGGTGTGAGGGTGCTGGTGGCATTGATACAAATGTGTTTGTTTGCATCAGCTGACAATGACAAGTCCATCCAGAAGCTACAACACACGCCTGCCATTGTTCACAGCTTGCAATGCACACAGTCAATATAATGGTGTTCCAGCTGTGCTTTCCATACTGTTGTTTCTAAGTGAGCAGCTGCAGCAGCTGAGTGTGGACTGGCCATATATTGGTATAAAACACTGTACCATTGTACATGGTATCAAATAGGTGCTAAGGTATTTGGGTCACTATGTAATATGTGCTAGGGTATCTTCAGGGTAGTACACTGCTATCATTTTAAGGGACACTGGCACCTGTAAAAGGAAAATAAGGAACACTTCCAAAAATAGTGAATTTCTAATAGTCTGCATTGTTGATCTAATTTTCTTCTTTTCATATGCATGGCACTGTTTTTTTACGCAATACATATTTCAATCAATAAAGATAATTACTTCCCTTTAGCATGTATTTGTGTATCTTACGGTCAAATGCTGCTGTCTTTTTGTCACAAAACTCATAGTGCCTCTAGTGTTCAAATGTTGTACTGTATCAAGAAATGGAAAAACAAATCTTTTTTTTTTTTCTAACCTTAGGCCTAGCATATTCTAACCTTAGGCTTAGCATACTGGGATACTAATAAGACTTGCAAAGCAGTTTGAACCATTTAATTACGTACAAGTCTAAAGTAAATAAGAAACGTCTTGAAGGAGATCTAACCAATCATTTAAAATCAATATTCTTACCTCCTGCTAGCACAAGCAGCATCATCACTAAAAACTGGCTTGTTTCTTGTTTTTATTAAACTGTTTCTTTCTGGTAGTATATCTAAACATGTTTTGTTAAATCAGAAAGTATCAGCAACATGTACTTCTAAAGCATTATTCCAGACGAGTAACCTTTTCGATATGTATTTATCTTTACATTGGTAAGGAGAGCCATCTGCTGGTAGTATCTGGTAGTACAGCCAACTTTGCTGTATTAGAGAAGTGAAGCACCACCAGCTATGCAAATATTAACTCATTTACATGGTTTAAAAAATACTTTAGTGGTATTCAGTGCATTTTACCCGACTCTCATAACCAACCAAAATAATTATTTCTAGTTGCTTGTCACACTCTCATTGCATGGTTTCACTTGAGAATGAATGGTTTCTGATTTAAGAATGAAATAATATACAGTTATATAGACTTTCACTTCCACTGTAAAATCACCTGGAAAGTGAAAGTCTCTCTACCCCTTTCATTACCTTCTTTCATATCATTAAGTAACCACCACCGTCCCTACTGACTGACTGACGTGCTCTGACCGCGAATACCTGGCTGAGGAAGTGTAGGTATAACAGGCACCCTGAAAGCCATGCATACAAACAGAGCTTTCCATACTCATTTTAGATTTATTACGAGTGTTCACAGCTATGGCCAAAAGCTTTGCAACACCTAGAATTTTAAGACTGAACAGAGCATCGGAAAGATCGTGGGGAAAAAAAAGAGATATAGGATTGAGAGATAATAAAAAAAAAGTTAAATAAAATATCAAAATTATGGCTACAAAATGATATCGCAAAAGTCTACTGGAAGCCATAATAGCAGTACAGTATTTCATGTTAGATTTCTACATGTCACATTTTTCATGTGAAACATATATGGAAAACTACAAAGTTGTATGTAATTCAATATGTTAACATAACCTTATTCGGCAGGTTTCAGTAGTTAATTCTATAGGGCGATGCTAAACTTTTGGCCATAGCTGTAAAGCTACTTGGTAACAACATTGCAATAGTTTAACTAGTGCTGGCTAGGCAGTGATGGAGTTTGTAAGTGTCACGGAATTAATCAAAACCCTTGAGCCTGGCACGGTGTGGAGAATACATAAAATAAACACTGGTGTTCAGATAGGCTCCTTGTCTAATCTGTTGTTGCAAATACCCACTGACTGTGATGACAGCACAGAGGAGTGGAAAGGCAGATATGGAGGCAAGTCCATATTATATTAGAGACATTAAAATGGCCCATGGTGTGCCCAGATTAGTGTGTTTATGTGAGCAGACTGAGATGGATAAGTATGGGACTTTCCATAACTGTCCTGCAGGGGATTCCGCAAGATTTGGTTAGAGAGTGAGCCATTCCAATAATAAACAAGCTTCTCCAAGACACCCAGATAGTCATTTTGACAAGTGCCAGCTAAGACAGGGCCCATTTAAGAAGAAAGTTTTGTACAGTTTGCTCCCCTGGAACATGTTGTGTTTATACTAAGGTTAGTTCAGGAGAGTCAGTGTTTAACTTCAATGGAAAGGAAATAATAAGAGCAACCTGCCTCAAGTGTAAACAGCCAGTAGACTGGGGAGCCATGGGAAGCATGGTATGTCTGCAGTGTAGGGAGCTTACTGAGGGAGTTACAGTAAATTACAGATGTCAACCAGAGAGAGATCACCATACCTGTGATGCAAGTTACTGGATGCCTGGGGCTAGCCTTGCTGTTTGAGGGAGAAGAGGAGAACAGAAAAGATGAGGTCCCTCTTGACCTGAAGAGAAGAACTTGCTTGCTTGCCTGCTAAATAGTTTTATCATCCCTGCATCCACCACCCGTCTGCTCCAGCTCATCCAGAACTCCGCTGCCCGCCTGGTGTTCTCTCTGCCTTGCTTCTCTCACGCAACTCCACTACTCCGCTCACTCCACTGGCTCCCGATCACCGCCGCATCCAGTTCAAGACTCTTGTACTAGCCTACAGATGCCTTGACCAGACTGCACCCAGCTACCTCCAGACCCTCATCTCTCCCTACACCCCCACTCGACCTCTCTGCTCCGCCTGCACTAGAAGACTGGCTCTACCTCCTCTACGCTCCCCTGCCTCCAGAGCCCGTTCCTTTTCCACCCTCGCCCTGCAGTGGTGGAATGACCTTCCTACAGATGTCAGGACTGCCCAGTCCCTGACCACATTCCGGCACCTCCTCAAGACTCACCTCTTCAGAAAGCACCTGTAGAACTCCTCTGTTCTTCCCCTGGGACACTTATCACCCTTCCTTAAATGCGCTTTACTTGCTCTTATCTGCCCTCTATTTTACTGCATTTAATCCTGTACTTCAGAGTACTGTAATCTGCCAAGTGTTTAATCTGTAGTATTTTGTATTTAATCATATCCTGATGTAACTATCACTGACACTGTTATCTGCTGTAATATTGAATTGTATTTTGTCACACTTGTACTTGCTTGAACCAAAGTCATTGTATTTATCTTGCTCTTAATTGTATTATTACTTGTACTGTGATACTTGAAATGTATTTGCTTACGATTGTAAGTCGCCCTGGATAAGGGCGTCTGCTAAGAAATAAATAATAATAATAATAATCATAAAGTATAGTTGCATACTGCATTTTCTTTAATTAAAATAAATCTATGCTTTCTGGTCACTAGCAGCAGTTTTCTCTAAAGGATGAATTATAGTTGTCTTTTCTTTTAACATCTTTTCAGCGAAGCAGCAACACCTCAACTACTTACTAACTAACCATTTTCTCAGAAAAACAAACTTATACCCAGTAACATCCATCTAGACAGTGTATTTTTATCAGACAAAAGGCCAGGGTATGGTTTGGTCTTGTAGTATTGCTCGCTAGAGGTGGTTTTTGAGGAAGTAGACTGAAGTCTATTTTCTGTGAAGGTGTTAAGTCAAGATGCATAACTAACATGCTAAACTTATTAATTAAATGTGATAAGCTTATGATTTATATTTACTTAAACTAATACATTCTAATTATATTTACTTAGAGTAGTATGTGCATTCTGCTTAAACATGTTAAATATTTTGTAGTATGAATATAAACATTTAGGTAAGCTTGATAGCTAGCAGAACCCAGCCTCTGTAATTGAATCCTGATTTGAGACTCTGCCTGAAAAGCCTTTACCTACTGACTGACATCACCAAGCCATTCTGAATCAATTGCACGTCAAAGAGGAGGGTAAGCATATATTCATTGCCTGAACTATAGATGTCTTAAATAGGAGTAGAATTAAAACATGCATTATGTAAAGTGGTTTAGTTAGATTAGTATGCCTGACTGAAAGCAGTAACTGGATTTAATTGTTTCTCGTTCGATTGTTCTTTAATACTTGTATGATATTCTTCAAACATGATAAAACATTGTTAGAAACTTAAGTCATGAAACACTTGTATTATTGTGGCAGTAATACAAGTATCGTGTCTGTGTTTGTCTGTCATAATGTTTAGTGGATTCAGTGTATTCATTTAGCTCGGGCCCAGTACATGAAAATTAACCACTAGGAGTACTATTCCTTACCTTCATAAGACTCGAAGCGAGACATGAGCAAGTGTTTAGCCTGGAGACTGGCAGACCCATGAGAAGCCTAGAGATGAAGCTGGGAGGTTTTTCTATCTTGGTACACCCTTGTGTTTTCAGGTTTTGCAAACATACAGGGGCTGATGTAAGGATAGGTGCAGTGCAAACTATTGCGGATGCAAATCCAACTTGCCTAGCGGCAAGGCAATTATTTTGCACTGCGCCTATGCAAGCTGAAGACTGACAATGCAATTTACTCAACACGCACAAATAATGAGCCGCAATCATGATAATGAGGGTTGCAATGAGCCGCCTGTGCATTGAGCTATTTAGCGGCCACACTTACAACCCAGAGGTAAGTTAGAAGTACAGAGAGCAGTAGGCTGTATGACATTTGTGGAGCATGAAAATCAAACCAAACAAAGAAAAATGTCAAAGGAAGGGCAGCAAAGTGCTCTTGGCACACGGAAAAGAAAACAAAAGCTTTCTGAGGAATAGATGAGAGTCCTTATGGCTGAGGTCACTCAGCATGAAATTGAGTTATTTGGAAAAGCCTCAGCCAACATCAGTTATGCTACCAAAGAGGCCATATGGTCCTCTATAGTGGAGAAAGTCAATGCTGTCAATGCTTACCAGAGGACAGTCAACCAGGTGATGAAAAGGTGGCAGTAGCTCACTCCATGGGAATTATTAGCCCACTGAAAAGCATTGGATCACCAAAATATGAGTAGGGGCTGGACGTCGGCTCAGTTCATGACAACGGAACTAAAACAGAATGGGTTTTGTCACAGTTCAAGTGTCCACAGAGGTTTTATTACCTGCAGCAGTTACTACATACAAACAGCTGCAACATGGTAAGCACAGTATTTTATTTGCAATTGCACCCATATATAATGCACACCTATCGTTGATCTTTAAAAGGCCAATGAGACTTCCCTATAAACTAGACCTATTTGACACTGCTGTAATCTCTTGAAATAGAAGATGAATGCATCACTATGCTATAATGATGTTTACATTACCGACACTGCCTTGCATAATCTGATGAATTATTTTACATGTAAAGGTTACCTTTACATGAACCTTTACAAATAACTCACAATCCACCACATGATATATAAAAACATAACAGTGAATGAGAACATTAACACACTTTAGACAGCATATACTCCACTGGTAATTTATCAGTAGTATGGATGCAGTCTTAAGTGAGATACAGGTACCAATCTGTAATATGACAGATGCAGTAATGAGTCATTTAGTTTATCACAACAGTTTATTGTATTCTACAGGAAGAGTACAGAATGTTCCTGTGCATATGGAAAATACAATCATTATTGTAGCATGCTATGTGTTATTTCAGATTCAAGTTCTGAAATTGTTCCACCCAAAGTAGGAAATATTGTTTCCTTTGCAACTTTGAAAGAGACATCACATCTCTGTTCGCATGCAATGTGATTTGACTTTTCAGGAAACTGAACATTCTTTTTTTTTTTTTTTTATAAGAGAACTGGATCAGTGTGTGTCCACCTCCAATGTCTGGTGATCTGTCATTGACTGTTTGATTTACTTTGCACTTATTTTAAAAAGCTGTTTTTATTGATTTTGTAGTATAGTACTGTACCTGACATGTCTTAATATATAGTACAAGAAATAGTGAAATCAATGGAGAAAAAATCAATGTTTTTTCTGCTAGCTCCAGTGTCAGAACTTGGCATCACAGATGATACCAAAATATGGAGCACTGTAGGCCTAGGAAACCTCAGCCTTCATGGGGGTCTGGCCCTGTGGGCCTCCAACCATGACTAGCAAAACAGCATGGCATCTACAATACAATACAATACAATACAAATGTATTTTTATATAGTGCCCTTCATGCCATGGCATCCTAGACCATTGTACAAACTTAAAAACGAAACAAGAGAGCTCAAGATAGCTATCAGTTATATATGTATATTAGTTACAACTAATTATATAAAAGCACATTAAAAAGTATGTTTTCAATTTAGAATGAAAATAATCCAATGTTTCAACCTGTCTAATGGTAACTGGAATAGAGTATCACAAGTGAGGCACAACAGCAAAAAGCTCTCGTTCCAGTTGACAACGTGAAGACAACATTTTAGAACAACTAAAAGTTCTGTATTTTCTGATCTCAAAGAATGAGTAGGAATATGCAGAGTTAGTAGTTATTGCAGATAGGATGTTCCTAATCCATGCCGGACCTTATAAGTTATTACTGCAACTTTAAAATCAATTCGGTAGCTCACTGGTAACCAATGTGAGGACCTGAACACTGGAGTAATATGTTGAGAACGATGAGTATGAGAAAGAAGTCTGGCAGCTGCATTCTGGACAGGCTGAAGCCTTCTAAGTTTAGTGACAGGTACACCAACAAACAAAGTATTGCAATAATCAAGATCAGAAGTTATAAATGCATGTATCAAAATCTCTGCATCCCTCTTATCCAGCACAGACTTTAATTTGGCAATATTTCTCAAAAGATAAAAAGCTATTCTGACAACAGAATTAGTATAAAAATCAAGATAACACCCAGGTTCTTCGCTCGGCTCTAGTGGAAGGTAAAATGGAATTGCCATCAAAAATAATATTGATTGGATTACATTTCGCTAAACCTGTTTTCAACCAGTGTGTAGCCATCCATGATCGGATCTCAGTTAAACACTTTGTAAGAGTATTTATTGCCACATCTGCCTGAGCTGGAAATGATGCCCAGTCTATATACTGTATGTCTACATATGTCTGTAAATATGTAGCTTGACTGCAGTAGTGGAAAAATTTTACATTTTAATTCTTAAGGTATTTGAAAATAAATGTTAGCTTGTTCTGGGTGGACATATAAGTACGACATAGTGCATTTGATATATTATTGTCATTGGTATTAGTTATCATTATTTTTCATTGTGATGCTCTCTGTTGTTAAGTGATAAGTGTTTTCTAAAGCACATCCTGAAAAGGTGTTTTTTTAAGATAGCAGAAACCCGGTTTCCTCAAACTTTACGCAGATTTCCTGCATTTCAGACACCCATATGAATGCATTTCCTATTGAGCTCTAATGTTGTATTACAAAAAACAGGCTGTCCAATGGATGGTTCTTGAGTCCTACAGTAGATGGCTCTTTTGATTTTAGAAGTGCAGTATCTCATTGAGGCTGCTGATGGGTTTGAAAAGAAGAGAAAGATAAATTGTTGTGCTTGGTGCAAAGTATAGTGAAAATGCTCGAATGCCTTAGTTATAATCTGGTTAACCATTTTATTCAACCTTATAGCTACTATTTAGTTAGATTTTTAGTTTTAGTAAAACAAACTTGTTTAAGGTTACAAGTAGAAATATTTGCCATTTTATTGTTTGTGTTTGTGATTGTCTAACTCTTTTAGAGTCCACTGGTTGTCAATAAGCCCAGCAGTCAGTAAGGTTGGACTGCTCTGGCATAGGGTATAGTCATGGGTGCAGTGATATTTCCTTACCAGTTGATATAGATGTGGACATGGAGAGGGTAAAAACGTATCTTATTTTATCAGCACTTGTTTGCTGCAGTATGTGGTAGGCTGTGTGTGTCATTTGCACCAAAGCTATATAACAGTACAGTCACAGTTAAGCAGTAGTTTGTGTATTAGGGGTTTGTGAGTATGCACTTTTAGTGGAAACATTAAAAACTGTACAGTTCCGTTGCCTTCCACCATTTTGTTGTCCCAATGTTAGGAACAATAAAATGAGTGCCATCATTGCATTGATGTGTAGATGTATCATTTTCCTGGCTGAATGAGTTTACTGGAATCCAGTATTGGGTTTAATTCTGCAGATACCAGTTACTCTTTGCACATTTGTCTCCTGCTATTCATGACTAGCAAGCAATTCTATAGAGCCTCCCTGCTTTATAAAGCTCACGCTGATGGTTATACTGTTTTATGGATGTTATTTGTATGGCATGTAGCATATACTTCTAATGGTGTACACAGTGCTGCTGCTTGTCATATGATGTCATTACAGCAATGTAATTAGGCTGCTTTAAAAAAGGAATTTACCATGGATTTCAGATTATGTTACTTCACTAGAGTTAGACAACACAGTTGCGTGTAAAGTCTTGAATCTTCTGGAAACTAATTTTTGTGCCATTAAAGCTGAAACTCATGAGTTGTTTACTTCGATATTGATTTATTACATGATAATTATACATGGAACATTTCTGGACTGATGTTAAAAAATTGATAAAAGTCCAGTAGAGTTTTATGGATAATATTTGTATTGATCAGCTATAGGGCTGTTTACAAGAGTACCTAACCAGAGTTTTACAATCCATGTTCTTACCTTTATGTTGATGTGATCAGCATGACCACAGGTCAACCTTCTGTTCTGTTGGAGATCTTTGCTTTGATTTAATACTTCAAGGTGGAATATGCAGATATTTCAGAACAATATAAAAGTGAAGTGAGCAATGAGGTTCTGGTTAGTTATCTGTGTTCCTGTAATCTGATCTGAGGACCTGTGTTTTATACTATTCCAATCTGTTTTGTGTTTTCCAGCCATTTAAACACATTGCCAGACCAAAATCAATCTCTATTTTAAGCACACTGCAGCAACCAAAAATATGATACATGTATCAGGAATGAATTTTGCAGGTGAATGCTTTTCAGTTAGCTGTATCCACAATATCTGATTGAGTGGGATCCAAAGAAATCAGATTACTTGAAGCGCTATTGTGGCAGGGAAAAAGCCCTACATGTAAATAGTGTGTGAGGGTGTTGGGAATGCGTGCACACTAATTGCAATTATGATGCATCTGGCAGGGCAGGGCCCTGCTTGTAAATAGTATGGCTTGTGTGTTGGTGGTGGTGGTTGGCAAGGAGGGGGTTAATATCCTTCTATCCATAAAACATGTGAGAATGTGGCTGGAACCTTAATGATTAATGATGATTAATAGTTAATTAGGCTCTAGCCACATGGTATTTAAGGAGGAGAAAATGCTTTGTTTGGGGTAGGTGTTTGACATGAGTGTTGTGGAGACTAGTCATTGAAGGGCATTGCCCAGCCGGAATAGTATAATTTGTTTAGTATTTGTTTTGTGTAAACCTTTGTTTCTGTGTTTGTTTTGTTAATTAACATGCACAGCAGTGCTTTAAACAGCAGCTTCCAAGCCTCTGAGTCTCGTTTCTGTCAATAACATCTGGGGCCTGCTGCTATCCTGTTACAGCTATAAATGAAATTAGCTTAAAGATGGATTGGCAAATGTATACAGGAATCCAGAAGCTTCTTTTACTTTGGCCCCTGCATAACAACAGGTGAGTAAATCACCACTTCAACATCTCAACTGGATTCCCATGGGCGAGAAGTGTGGGTTAACCATATTCTACCCACATGTTTTTCATTTGAATCATGTGATTTCCTGGCAAAGGTCTAACTGCTGAAAACAATAACATAACAAATGTTTGCTTATCTATTCCTGCATCCTCTTAAAATACAGAAATGATCTAATGGGAAGTCCTGTGTGTTAGCATCCTGGTCCTCGGGTCATTGCAGTGTAATGTTTTTTGAAATGTACAATAATTGTTAGGAGTTTAAATCCATTCCATAATAGTTCAAATAGGTTTGCTATTCAATCACAATAGAGAGCAATCCTGCACTCTAATGGGTGATGAATTACTCATACAAGAATAAGTAAATAATATTTCGGAGCACTATAAAAGCGTAAGCTTAGTGGTACTTGCTTTCTTACAAAGAGTGCTGTCATTTGTTAAAGGCAAGCATGCAACATCCCCCAGCAGTTGCTGCCGACATTCTCTGCATGGTGTAAAGACTTACCCATACATTGAGACTGCATGTTCTGCATCCACTGAATTGGTTGGATGTGTAAAACCAAGGGGACACTAGTCTACATGTCGCTAGAAAATGTAGAATGAAATCTGTTGCTTCAAATTTCAGGGGACGCTATTCTACAGTGTTGAAATTGCAGATAGAATGTTGATGGACAACACAGAGACAACAAATAGGTGTTTCCTATCAAATTGATATTAGAGTTTTTTAGTGTCCACAATTTTCACCAGCATTTTTTTCAATATAATAAAATAAACTGTATTCTTAGATGTGTGATATATATGGTTGTATCACTAATATTTACCATTACCCTCCTCCATTTTTGTTCTGAATTTGTTATTTTTTGGTTTGAATGTTATGTTTTATTTGTGTTGAAATGCGTGTTTTTTTATTTATTATTTTGAACAGAATTCCTAATTATGCCAGGTGAGGATTTATTTTTTCCCTCCCTACAAATCAGATATTGGTAACTGTGTAACAATATTTGCAAGCTGTGTCTGCTGAACTGCAATATTCAAACTGCTTTAAACAAAACATAGGACTCCCTTTATCCATTACTATTAAGTTGCATCAAATGAAAGCCTGAGACCAAATCACAACTGTAAACAAAACTTGGGAACTTAAACGTCACATACCGTTACAGCTTTGCTGTCCTGTCACAGTGCACCCCAACGTTTAGTGCTCTTTCATAAAGGAGGCCATTAAAGTTTAACATGCTTGGAATAGCCATTTCAGATTATGGTCCTTTTTCAGCTGCATCATGTTTAATGTCATATTGTTCAAATGATCATGTACGGTAATCAATAATCAGATTTATGATCTTTCCTAGAACAGGATCTATGATTCACATTGCTGGAGGTGTGGAAGTGGACCCAACCCCCACAGCAGCCAACCACCTACCCAACACAACCCCCATTCTCAAAAAATAACACCCTATAAAGACCCTTTCTAAACCTTTTGGTGTAGCTTTGCTTTGAAATGTTGACATCATTAGTGAAAGGACAACATCTCACCACAGATCTTCAGTACACAGGAGTTGTAATTTTCCAGTTATTCAGAGGCTGGATTTGAATTTGTCAATTACATTATTAATTTCTGTGGATAAATGCATGCATAAATAAATAAATGTGGTAAGGCAGGAAACGTCTCCAAGCCCCCACCCGAGAATGCAAATGCTACATTATCAAGGCCTTTCCAGTAACACCGAATTGTCTTTAGCACTTTTGTTTTCAGAATGGAAAAAGTTACCAAACCAGAAATAAACAACTCAGAAGTTTAATTTAGGGGCTTGAAAGTTGCTTCTTCATTTTAGAATTATAATTGGTGTTTTCTCTTTTAGAAAGGCAAAACACCAGAAAAAGTTTTGAGAATCTACATTCAACATTGTACAAGAAACAAATGGTTTGTTTGCATAAATGAATAAATACAATACAGCAGGCTAGTTATAAAGTGCTGGAGCGACAAATATATATTAATACTGTCCTTTGAATTTACTGGCAATGCACCAGGTGTCAATTAAAGTTTGGTTATCTAAAAGTATGTCACAAAGCTTCATGCTTATGAGCTGGTTTCCTGTGCAGCAGACTTAATGATAAAAGGCTGGGCTAGTTCTCAACTAGAAACACAGTCAGTAGCCTCTCCCTGGTTAGTATAAGAACAGGAGGAAATCAGAAGCAACTGCAATGGATTCTCCTCGCATTCCACCAGCATTCTTCACTGTGTTGCTGTTTGTGTATCTGCAGACACTGGGTTGTGCAAAGCAGGAAGGTTCTCGTCCCAGTAAGTGTAATTATTGTTTTTATTTGTTAAACATTTCTATTTTCCATGTTGGCCTTTACTGTCGGCAAAAACTAAAGTCATTACTGTACACCTCAACACGAATACTACATGGCTGCAATTCCAAGCAATTAAAGGTATATTGTTTTTTATAAAATATATAGAGATGGTTATAAAGATGAAAATCACATAATTTGGGATTAAAGTTGGAGATATGAAGTTCAGTGTCTTTCTCTGTGTTGTACTACATTTGCAATTTATTTGAAACTTGCAAACGCTTCTCTTAAGTGGTCACAGTGGCACATTTCATCTAAATCACATTTTAGGTCATATTCCAAAAGCTAGTAAACTAATGTATAACAACTTTCTAGAACCATCTACTTGTGTGGATGCTGACAACATCGCAGAAAATGGATACACTTCAAAATGCATGTGCAACATACTGTACATATTTACCAAGCAATCTGTTAAGACTTTTTTGTACTGTAGCTATTTTGCTGTAAATACATGTATTCAGTTATGTAAGAAAAGTACAGTGTAGTAAATATACCTGCATTTTGAAGTCTCAAAGTATGTAGGCAGGTCATTTGCTTGTGTCCTGGTACAGTAATTATTTTATGACATTTTGGAATGGTCATATTTATTTTCCATGGCATATACAACAGATACTGTACACGTTATGGATACTAAAAGCCCTTGATGTGGTAATTCTTTAAATTGGTAAAAAATAAAACCGTATATAATGGACCAGTTTAGCAATAGTACATTTGTACAGTGTTTTTCGGTTTTCAAAGTTCTGATTAGTTGTTGTTAATTACATTTGTGAACTTGACTTTTCCAAATTGTACATGCGACACAAGTAACACAGTACAAGGGTTAAAAGAAAACTATGTGGGCTTTTCAAAAAGCAGCTATGCTTCTTCTTTACTTACCACAAGGCCTCCAACACTCGTACAAGAGTGAAATAGGTAAGCCGCAGACTGTAACATTGCTGTAGAAAGTTAATGGTTTGGAGGGCAGCAATTGCATATTTATCAAAACACATTTGTGATATCCTGAAGTTCAATTTACAACTGACTTGACAGCTAGAGTTATTTTTGAACGCTATATCGATCTAAGGCTGTGTTCCTCGTAGCAAGATCAACATACATGTTAGATTTTCAAAGCCCTTTACTTCAAATTAGCATATTTTTTTTCTGAAAGGAACAACCCCACTCTAATTTACTATTCTTAAACTAGAAAAACCTAATTGCATAACCTTATTGGATGTTTTTAAATGTGTTAGTAATAATAATGTGATTTTGATTGTTTCTTTTTAACATCTACAGTGTGCCCCAAACATGTTTTTGGTTGAATATGTGCAACATTTTTCCATGGTTTAGGCTACCAGTTTATTTACATTATCCAAGGTCATTTTAGCTACAGAGACAAACTTCCACTCTGTCTGAACACTGTCTTAATGAAACTAAACAGCCTTCCTACTGCTACTGCTGTGGGAAGAATGAAACACATTTTGTGTATTCTGTGTAATGTATTTTATATCTGTCTATTTATACATTTGTAATAAACATGTATTTTCTTTTGTGTGTGCAAAAGCTGGACGATCATTCAATGTCAACAAGTGCAATGGAGCTGCAGTTCTGGAGGAATCGGCTAAGGAGCACCTGCAGGGCCCTTCCTCCTCGCTGCTGATCCCCTCTCTTTACCTGGTGGTGATCTTCATTGGACTCCCTGCCAACATGCTAGCCCTATGGATTCTGATAGCCAAAACCAAAAAGATGCCTTCCACCTCCTTCCTCATCAACCTGTCAGTTGCAGACCTTCTACTGATCCTGGTCTTGCCATTCAAAATCTTCTACCACTTCAGTGGCAATGACTGGGTTTTTGGGGAGATCTTGTGCAGACTTATGACCACTTTCTTCTACGGCAACATGTATTGCTCCATCCTTTGCCTCATGTTCATCAGCATTGACAGGTATATTGCCCTGGTCCATCCGTTTTCAGCCAAAACCTTACGAAGCAAGAAAATGGCTTCCTACCTCTGCGTTGGGGTTTGGTTTTTAGTGATAGGCGCCATGTTGCCATTGGGTTTAACCCAACAATCCTACAGCTTTAAAGAACCCAACATCACCACGTGCCATGATGCTCTGCCCGAGGATGAACAAGCAAATTTCTTCTTCCCTTACTTTGCGAGCCTCTTTGCTGTCGGATTTGTTGCCCCCTTTTGCCTCATTGTGTTCTGCAATTGCGCTGTCCTGCGAGCCCTCATCCTGAGCGAGAAGCGATACGTCCATGCAGCCAAAATCACTGCTTTGGTTCTTTTGGTCTTTGTGGTGTGCTTTGCTCCCAGCAACATCATCCTGATTCTCCACTACTCTGAATTCCAAATGGTACAGAACCACAGTGACCTGTACCTCCCTTACATGATCAGCCTGGCTCTCAGCACTTTCAACAGCTGCATTGACCCTTTCATTTATTATTACATATCTGAGGATTTCAGAGCCAAGGCTGGAAGCACAGTGAGATGCTGTAGAAAGAAGACCTCTTACAGATTAGGGACCACTTCCAGGAAAACTGAAACTTCCTCTTTATCACAGCCATCAAAGTTCAAAGTAACTGTGGAGTCTTCTGTGGATAGATAATGATATATTTGATTGTACAATTCCAATACTTATGTAAGCTGTAACAAAACATAAACATAAGAAGGCCTTTTATAAACCTAATCTGGCCCTGACTTAAATTTGTATTGTGAAATGTAATATAAAAACTGGTTGATTGATAACTTCCAAGTGCTATAAAATATATAACATGTTACTTGTATTAATCTTCTATAAGCATGTATAATAATGCAGTGTTGGCGAGTAATGCATTGCTGTAATCTGATTACATGTTTCAGTAACTTGTAATTGTAATGGTTTCTTTTTCAGACGGGTAGTGTTTTAGTTACAGTACATAAAACAGGACTAAGGCTAATGCATAACATAGAAATAATAAAATAATTCACCTGACTAGAAAATGCTGCCAGAGATGGGACCGGTGGGTTTGATAGCTGGATCTTCAAAGAAAATTTTGAGATGTAGCCTAACCTATATATATATATATATATATATATATATATATATATGCATATAAAAAAATATAAAAGTTTTGTGTTTTGGTGGTGGTTGGCAGGACGGGTTAATTCCTCTCCCTGCCAAAAACATGGAGTATGTGGCTGTTCCCAAACAAGGTAATTGGTGTTGATTGGGAACAGCCACAAACTATAAAAGAGAGCATTCAGCTCCATTAAAGGGAGATCACCAGGGAGCTGGTATGTGAAATGTTTGGTTGCTTAAAAAAATAAGGTAAACTGTTTGTAAATTGTTTTGTTGGAGTTTTACGTTAGGTAAACAGCTTTGCTGTCCTGCATGTTAGACAGGGACCTGCATATATGTGTAGTGAGTGCTCTAAGTTTGAGCTAGGTTTTGTTTTGTTTGTTCAGTTTTTTGTTTGTAATAAGTGTATGAAAGTGCTTCACTGTGCAGTTCTGGGTCTATGTTTTAAAGGGCAAACAAGCCAATAACAGAGAGGCTATGTTTTTTATATATATATATATATATATATATATATATATATAAAAATTTAATGTCTCTTCAGAGCTACTTCATAGCAATGATAAATCGACCATACATACCTTGCTTGCTCACTCAGGTAAAAAACAACTCTCAAATTCTCTCATATCAACAATTAAGTGAGGTATCCATGGTTGGTTTACCATTGCTATTTTATGACTTTTTTAGAGACCGTCTTTAGTATACAAAGTTCCTTACTGTATATTGGTCAGCACTCTATCAATCTAATATAAATAATATTACACACACTGCTGTGCAAAAGTCTTAGACATGTTGCATTTTTCTACTCTGCATTATAAGCATCAACAATTTACTCAAAGCCTCCACTAGTGTTTTCTACTATTATAACAACCTTGACTTGCCTAAAGAAGGAAAAACAGCACTTTGAATGTCACTCTTGAAATCAGGATTTAAAGGATGTGTTGCAGTAAGAATACCTCTTAAGAAAGTGGAACAAGACTAAAAGGCTAAAATATGCACAAGAACACAGACATTGGACTACAGAACAATGGTCAAAGGTGCTTTGGACTGTTGATGGATGGACAAGGACACCTGTGCCTTCTGCCAGTTCTGTTGTCAATTCAACGCTTGTCTTTCTATTCCTTAAGGATATTATCTTCAAGTTTGCTCATCCTTGTTGGACAGCTTTTTGGGTCTTACAGTCCTGGGTTTGTCAATTACAGATGATGTTTCTCTATACTTGTTGATACCACATCTTGAAAATCGAGTGATGTGGGCTATTTCACTCAATGTTTTACCTTCTTTATGCAAGTCAAGGTTGTTCTAATAGTAGAAAACACTAATGGAGGCTTTGAGTAAATTCTTGATGCTCATAATGCATCAGAGTAGCAAAATGTAACATTGCTAAGACTTGCACAGCAGTGTGTGTATATATATTGTAAAAGAATCGCCCTCACCGCGGTTCATTGCCCCTTTAAAAACACTGACCCAAAATGGATTTTTAAAGCGCTGTTGCGCAATTTTTAATGAAAATACAAAAACACAAAAGCAAAATAAACAAAACAAACACCTAACTCTTTTATGAGCACTAACTAAACAAACAGGAACCTAAGCTAAAGACAGGACAGCTAAGCTGTTTACCTGTATCAAAACAAAAAAATAAACAAAACAGCACACACAAAAAAGGATTCACTACCTTTTTTCCTTACTTTTACAGCTGTACCCACACCAGCACAGTAGGGCTTCCACACATATCAGCAGCCAGGAGCAGACTGACTGCTCGCCTTAAAAACCCTGCACCTGGCTCTAATTTGCAATCATAGCCAGGTGCAGGTGATAATTAACAATGAAACAAAAACAATTAAACAATTAACAAAAACAAACCAAAAATGTGCCTATGCACATGTTTTTCTGCAGGGAGGATTTAACCCTCCCTGCTGTCTTATATATATATATATATATATATATATATATATATATATATGTAAATTGTGCGGAATCAGAACTGTTATTTATTCCCAGAGTTCAAGTCTTAAAGATGCTTCTTAACTCAGATAAGAGTCACCTGCTTTCCATTACCAGTGGACTAGGAATTTACCCTAAATGTACTTGAATTACTGTAATATCTGATGTGACATCCTGCTGTCCTGCAAGGTTCACTGTACCAGTCTGATTTTACCAATGTGTGTTTTTTATTGCAACTAACTATTGTATAATCTTTTAAAAGATGCACCTATGTTTTGCATTTCTGGCAATGAATGCGTAACTTGGATATAACTATGGTGTTGGTTTCATCGACAGTTTTAAATGTTATCTGCAGAAGGATTTGGGTAAGATATCTGTATAAATTTTTTTTTATTGTGTTGCATTTTTGGAATTTCTGTTTCTTGGTGAAAAACCTCTAAGACTTGTTTTTAGCAAATTAACTTAAATAAATCTTCACAATATATATAGTTTTAGCTTTTTTAAAAAAGATGTTTAATTCTGGCAATTATATGATGTGTGTGATGATAGCATTAATGTTGAATTTAGAGCTGTGGCATGCTTGGTAGCACAAGTAACATGACACCCCCTTTGCTGTAGTTCAAACTCCCTCTGTTTTACTGCTTTATGGTTGATGGTTATAGTGTTTTATGGATGTTATTTGTATGGCATGTAACATACTTTTAATGGTGTACACAGTGCTGCTGCTTGTCATATGATGTAATTAGAACAATGTAATAAAGCTGCTTATAAAAACATGTGGAATTTACCATGGATTTCAGATTGGTACTTCGCTAGAGTTTAGTAAGGCAACTCTATTTAATTTCATTACATTTACATTTGCATGTAAAGCCTTGAATCTTCTGGAAAGTTTTTTCTTGCCATTAAACTTGAAACTTATGAGTTATTTTAAAGACTGTTTACTTCGGTAATGATTTATTACATAATGTGTATCCATGGAATATTTCTGTACTGATGATAAAGAATTTACAAAAGTCAAGTACAGTTTTATATTTGCATTGCTCAGATATAGACTGCTTACAAGAGTACCAGACAGAGTTTTACAAAAATTCTTACCTTATATTCCCGTTATCAGCATGATCACAGACCAACCTTCGGTTCTGTTAAAGATCTTTGCTTTGATTTAATACTTCAAGGTGGAATATGCAGATATTTCAGGACAATATAAAACTGAAGTGAGCACTGAGGTTCAGGTTAGCTTTCTGTGCTCCTGTAATCTGAGGATCTGCATTTTATTCAGTCATTTAAACACATTACCTGGCCCAAAGTGCAAACAGAATCAAAATACAAATGCTACATAATCAGCACAGGGTTAATCTTGAAGTGTAGGGTCATATCTGACATTACTGAGAGCTAAATGCTGTAACAGCTTTCCCAACTCCAAATAGGCTCTGCTGTAACAATGTTTTACAGCAAAGAGATATAGTCAAGCTCTTTAGCACACTGCAACAACCAAAAGTAGGGAACAGCTAGGAGTATACGCAAACCTACAGCAACATGATATCAGAAATTAATTTCATTTAGCTGCATTCACAACATATGATTAAAAATAAATCAAATTACTTGAAGCTCTGTAAATTAAATTAGTTTAACGATGGCTAAGTAGATGTATAAAGTCTCAAGAACCCAGAAGCGTCTGTTACTTTGGCCCTTGCATAGCAACAGATGTGTAAACCACCATTTAAAACAATACTCAACTGGATTCCCATGGGGGAGAAAACAACAGTCTGGGTTAACCATATTTTATCCACATGTGGAAAAGGTCTGACTGCTGAAAACAACTTAACAAATATGTGTTTAGATTTATTTCTGCATGTCCTTGAAATATGGAAATTAATGTAAAGTTGTCACTGCTCTGTGTGTCTGTATCCTGGTCCTCTGGTCTTGCAGTAGAGTGCTGCATCGCGTTGGGTTCAGGTCGGAATGTGAACTTTTGTTGCGGTTGTACCGTTGTTTCCTGCACTAAAGCAAGAGGCGATGAGGGAGGAGTCAGCTGACTAATCAGTGCTCTTGCTTGTTTGATACGTCGCAAGATCCTTTTATCATGTCTGCTTGGTGATATTAAAAATGTTTGTGAATGAGGTGAAACAAAAGATAGCGCAGGGATTATATCATGTAGTGATAATAGTTTGTGAAATAAATCTGAAGTGTGGAATTATTTTGGAATCCTAGCAAATGAAAATAACAAACATATGCCTGGATTCGTTGCTTGTAAAACCTGTCATGTTTTTGTGAACGACAGCCACAAAACTGGTACCTCTCTGCAAAAGCACAGGTGTAGCTCCCTTTCAACTGGTGGCATGAAAATATATCCAGACCACAATACGCTATAGCCTATTGTACAAACTCAATCTGTGGAGAATGTGAGAGTCAGTTGACGCAGGCAGTAGGTAAAGAACAAACCATTGTGGGTTCGGGTCGGGTTGCAGATATAACTAAAGCGGGTTGTCATGGGTAAGAAGACGGTGTTGCTGCGGGTTGCGGGTTAAGGTTGGGTCCTGTAGTAGCGGTTCCGGGTCGGAAGCGGGTCATAAAAATCAGACCAGCGAGGAATCTTGCAGTGTACTTACTGCTATGTAAAAACCAGGCAGTTTATGGACATTTACAATAATTGTTAGGAATTTAAATCCATTCCATATGAGCTAAAATAGGTTTACTATTCAATCACAACAGAGAGAAATGCTGCACTCTAATGGGTGGTGAATTATTTATACAAGACTGCTCTTGCCTGGTTTTCCCCCATATCTCTTTGATCGCATGTTCTAGGTGTCTTGGCTTAGCTCACCCTCTGCCTTGTTCTCTCTTTCTACAGATGTCCTCCAAGGCTCAGCTCCCCTCCTGTTTTCTCTCTACATCCACTCCCTTGGCTCCCTCATCTCCTCCCATGGCTTCTCATATCATCTCTATGCTGATGATGCCCAGATATATCTCTCCTTTCCCCCCTCTGACTCCCACATCTCTCGTATCTCTACATCTTGTCCTGATGCACTCGCATCATCTTAAACTCAACTTAAACTCAACCTCTCCAAATCAGACCTCCTTTTATTCCCCATCTTCCTCCCCCACCACTGATCTCTCTATATCTATTCCTCTTGAATTCACCACCCTCTCTCCTTCCTCATCCACCAAGAACCTCGGTGCCACCCTCAATACCCTCCCTCTCCTACTCTCATCTCTACTCTGGCACGCTCCTGTAGTTTCTTCCTTAGCAACATAAACAGAATTTGCCCGTTCCTCAACGACTACTCCACGCAGCTCCTAATACAGGCCCTGGTACTGTCCTGCCTTGACTAATACAACTCCCTCCTGGCCGGCCTCCCTTCTTCTGCTATCCATCTGCTCCTGCTCACCCAAAAACTCTGCTGCTGGCCTTGTCTTTTCCCTTCCTCGTTTCTCCCACGCTGCTCCGCTCCTTCCACTGGCTCCCTATCGCTTCTTGCATCTAATTCAAGACTCTTGTTCTTGCCTATCGCTGTCTCGACCTTTCTGCACCCTCCTGTCCGGAGCCTCCGCAAGACACACCTGTTCAGACAGCATCTGTAAACCTCTCATACTGGACTATATGACACCCAACTGTATCAGTACTTGCATCATCTTGCACTTGCACTTAACTGCTCCATACTTTGCTGTATTCTACTACTGCTCTCAGTCATAATTATAAATTCTGTATCTTGTACTTGATTTTACTCTTAAAGGTAACCGTATTCACTTTTTTTGTAATTGCTCTTATTTGAAATCATTCCTATTCACTTATTGTACTTATTATTTGCTCTTAATTGAATTTACTCTTAAAACCAAATATTTGTAAGTTTAACTGCTCTTTGTCGTAATCACTCCCAAACGTAATTATATACTGTAATTTCTCAATTGCTATTGCCTGTAATGTGATACTTTGTAACAACTGTAAGTCTGCTAAGAAATAAATAATAATAATGAAGAATGAATAGACTTTAGCTGGGACTCAGACACTTTAGCTGGGACCAGTTTGAATTGCAACTGCTCACTGAGTCATTGGGGAATCCTATATTGAATATGAATTAAATTAATTTAACATTCAGGTTTGTGTCTGGATTTCAGGATAATGCCACAAAGCTTCATGCTTACGAGTTGGTTTCCTGTGCCACAGACTTAATGATAAAAAGCTGGGCTAGTTCTCTACTAAAAACACTGTCAGTAGCCTCTCCCTGGTTCATATAGGAACAGCGGAAATAAGAAGCAACTTCAATGGATTCTCCTGGCATGCCACCAACATTCTTCACTGTGTTACTGATTGAGTCTCTGAAGACACTGGGTTGTGCAAAGCAGGACTGTTCTGGCCCCAGTAAGTGTAATTCTTTATATTTTTAAATAATTGTCATTTTGCCTGTTAGCATTAACTGAAAAGTCACTACAATACTGCACACCTCAACATGAATACTGTATAGCTGCAATGCCAAGCACATAAAGGTATTTCGTTTTGTAAAAATGGTATTTATGGTGTGTGCATCAGCTGGACAATCATTAATTTTCTACAAATGCAAAGGAACTACAATGCTGGAGGAATTGAATGAGGAGCACCTGAAGCACCCTTCCTCCTCACTGCTGATCCCCTCTCTTTACCTAGTGGTGATCTTCATTGGATTCCCTGCCAACATGCTAGCCTTATAAAGACACGTATAAAACCTGCAGGATAGGGACAATCCAGGACCAGGATTGGATACCCCTGCTCTACAGTATAGTGTCTGAAACTCCTTCACCCTAAGCCATGAATTAATGGATGTACAGTAACCAATTACAGATTATACTCACACCCAATCATCCAATCTGTGTTATAATACAGCTGGTCTAGTGCATTAACTACATGTGCTGTTATTACTAAGACAAATGCCTATATAAATTATAGTGTGAAAACAATACATATTAGCTCTATTTTCTGTATAGCAGTATAAACTGTCTGTCTTGTGAAGAATAATCAAAGAGCTGCAGGAGTTGATATTCAATGGTTATCAGCCGAGCCATGGCCTGCTGGTGAGATAAGAGGGTGACACAGCAACAAAATTGTCATAATTAACGTCTGGGTCATATGAACACGAAGACTCAAAATGAATTGCTTCTTTCCAGGTCCTCTCGTAGCCATTTGCTTTGGTAGGTCTTTTTTTTTTTTTGGAATACTTTCATGATTAGTTTTACATGCAGTTCAGTATGATAAATGAGAATGTGAACACTGGTGATTTTATTACTTGAGTTTTCTTAAAGAGTAAGGGCTAAATTCTCAAAGCTATTTACTCCAAACGGTCATTTTGTGAATTGTCTAAAAGAAAAATAATAATAACTTGCATTTATAAAACAAACAATAAACCATTTTAGACTAATCACAAGCCCCCTAAATTAAATGTATGAGTTGTTCATTTCTGTGCTGGTAACTTCATTGGGTGTGCTTCTACTATCTGAAAAAAAAAGTGCTCATGACAATTTGAAGAAAATGGTTTTGAGAATCTATCCCTAAGCGGCTTTAAATTTCCTTTTCATTTTATGATGTTTGCAATTCTTATGAGTAGTTACACAAATACGGTGTTTTTTGATTTTATGATACGCTTGTGTTGAGATGCTTTCACAAGTTGCCTGCCATGTATTCTGAAAGTGTGTTGATAGAAGTAAGAACCATCACCATCTTGTGATCTGTCCCTTTGGATCAGGTTTCACTTGGCTTTGCTGGCATGCTCTATAATGAATGACGCTGGTGATTACTAATATAAAGACACTTTGCCTGCTCTATCCAACAATACAAACTGTATATCAAAGCAGACAATCAAATCTGAAGAGGAGCTCCTGAACTCATAGCACAGACTTATTAAAATGCCATTTTTGAGTAACTGCTATAAGTACCACTCAAAATGTAATTTGAAGCTACTTTATTGCTAATGTCTGGAATACTGTACTATAGGAAACATATATAGTTTCACTTCATTAAATTAGTATTCCGCTGTACTGTAGATGCAAATCAATTATTAATTATAACTTTTTAGCAATAATCTATTTGTCATGCTGCTTTACAAACTGGAGGGTCAAAATATATAACACAGGGAGGAATAGTGTGTTAGTCAGTAAAATAGTGTATGAACTCCTGAACTGAAAGTGCATATTATTAACAGTGCTCAGCAAATCACCATTGCACAGGCAGCATATTCCCAGTGAGCTGTTAAAAGAACCAATAAACTAGTCAAGTTGTTATTGTGTTACTGAACAGACATGTAATCCTTTTATTAGGGACATGGGATCATATTAACAATCTTTAAAAAAAAAAAAAAAAAGAAAACTCTATATAATTAATTTTGTTTGATACTTAAGACTTAGGTAAAAACTTGATATCCACAAAGTACAATGCATTAATAGCATGGATTACATAGTCTGAATGCTTAAATAGGATTGCAAGACATTCATTCTAAAGTGATGCTGGTTTTAATTTAACTGTGATTGAAATTCTGCCAGGCGCAAACAGAAACAACCACAATTAGGGATTATGAGAATAAGTTAGTGAGAACAGCTGTAATAACAAGACATGTTTTCATACTGAATGTCTTCTACATATAAGAAACTAACAGAGACAATATTGAATCTGTTGTGTACCAATCCCAGATTACCATCTAAGGAAGAATATGCCAAACATCTCAAACAAGCTCTGAATATACTGCAGGGTTGTAGAACCAGAGCACACACACATTTACAATTTGGAGAGTGCATGAAGGCTTGTCTGACACCTAGTGGCAATAAGGAAATCTACAACATCTTTGTAAAGTCATCTGTGGTAAACACTCAATGTTGCTGAGTTTAGAAATCCTAAAAGAAACTTAAATTCAATGACAAACGTTTCAACTAGAAGTAATGGCAAAAATCAATTTCACCACAAGGATGTTCTCTTAGGTGAAGTGTTCTCTTAGGAGGTGCTCCTATGCGGAGACTACTGTACTGAAGCACTTGTTCAAAAGTTAAGAAAAGATAAGTACATAATAAGTATTATTATTATTATTATTATTATAGGTGGACTGAAGAGGCCTGATGGTAGACACCACACATAATACCCTTAACTCCACAGTGTCTGTCAACGTAAAAGAACTGCGCTAAAAAGACATTCTGAGCAAAGGCAGTTAAACACATATATACTGTGCCAGGGCAGATCCCTGCTGGTAACATGTACTATTATTTAAATGTATTTGTATGATTTAAATGTATTGGGTTGTGTTTGGTTTGTAATTGTTTGGCAGCGTGGATGGGGTTAAAGCCCCATCCCTCAAACGCGTGCAACATGTGTCTGTCTCCGGATTGATTAATTTATTGCTAATTCGGAGATGTATCACGTGTATAAAAGCACAGCAGCTGCTCATAGTGGAGTGGGTGTTCAAAGAGGAGGAAGGAGGGGGAGAGAGTGAAGTAGAAAGATTTAAAAAAAAGAACAATTGCTACTTGTGTTGGAAGGACCAGTACGATCCTTGCTTTGGGTGAAGGGATTATTTTGGTGTTTTTGTTTGAACCTTTATTTTGCTCTGTGAGCAGTGTTTTTGTCTGCCTTTGTGATTTTATTTTTATAATTTAATAAATACGCGCACTAAAGCTTCAACTCGCATGTACCTGTGTGTGTGTCTCTGTGAACTTCCTGGTCTGGGGATGTCACCACTCAGCCATCCTGTCACATATACATATTCTAGAACACTATTTGGGAATGGCATGTAAACTTTATGACTCACATTGAAGCCCAGGGTGCTTGAGACAACTTTCTGGCAACTGCGGAAGAAACAAGTTGTTATGACATTTTTAATCAATCATATGTTGACATTATTGCTTTAACTCAATACAAAAAAATTATAATAATAATCTGGGAAATGTTGCTTGAAAAGGTGACTTAAACGTTACCTGAAAGTATGAAGTCCTGCATGTTTATGACTCCATGTTGTATTTCTTATTCAGCGTTTCTTTCTCTGACTCCACAAAGCCATTTGGAGGAGACAGAATTTCAGCCAGCTCATGAGCCAAGTAATGAGCATTTCATGATTGATGATTGCGGTAAATTCTCCTTTGCCTTCATGTTTCCTCTATGTTGTCTGCTCAGTCATGCCTTGTGATCTATGCCATGTACATATTTGAAAATGTACTGTTTTGACTATTACACTACAATTGAAATAGTGGCATCATATTTGTAATAATGTCTTAGGGTTCAATTTTAATAATGATGCCGCTAGTATTAAAGTACCAAATAACAAAAACTATGATCACTGTCTGTAATTATAATGAATTATAATTAAAGCCAACATGCATTAAACACCACAAAACATTAGTTGTGTTGACTGCAGTTTGTGCTCAGTTAAAGATAGTTACATTTGTCCAGAGCAAAGCATTGGTGGACAATGCCTTGGTTTAACTGACCGTCAAAAAGATCTCCAACAGCATAGTAGTTACCTTATACCGTGCTGCACAACTTCTTGTACTTAAAAAAAAGAGGTTACCAGTCTTGTCATTATTCAGTCTTATAACTAAGCCACTTCCTTTTCTCTGTTGTATAGAAAGCCTGATTGTGATTGTAGGTGCTGTGGTTTCCACGGTGATAATAGTCACCGTCATCCTGGGAATTTGCTTTGTGTCCAGAAGAAGACGGGTGAGCATCAAAAGTCAATGTACATTTTCCAATGTAAATCTTTGCAGTATTTCCATGCTTTTCCCATGAGTATTTGACATAGTTTACCATGGTTTGCTGTATTTTTATATGCTTTACAATGATTACCTATGATTTTACCATGCTTTCACTAAGCTTTATTACATTTTGGTATGCTTTTATGGAAAAGTTTTATAAAATGTTTAAAAATAATAATAATTTAAAAATGCTTTGTTAATTATAGTTATAATACTTAATTTTAAATGATAGAGAGGGGTATATATTAAAAAATGTTGTTAATGCTACAGTATGATAACCAAACAATTATTATTATTATTATTATATAAGGCAACTTGCTATATATATATATATATATATATATATATAATATATATATATATATACACTGTATATTATAGCCAGGTGTATAGTAAACAACACACTGACTCTGTTTCATTACACTGAACGCCCATTTACTTAATTTAACATTTAAAATCATTTCTCCATGCAGGTTGCTAAAAATGAAGAGAGAATAGAAGACTGAGCCCTCATTGTGTTCATCGATTTTAACTACAACAGCTTGTAGATTTAGATGTGTTCCATCTGTATTACATTATGAGCATGTCATATTCTATACTGTCATTCTACTCTCATTTCTGCATTTTGCAGCTGTTATTTCTTCAGCAATAAAACTCTGATGGTTGACAATATGATGGGTGACAATATGCCCTTTCTAAAAAATAACCTTTGGTGCTTGTCTGCAGCTCTTCCCTTTAGCATTCTGTTTAAACGCTGGCTTGACAACAACAACAAAACCAAAAAAAAATCTGTGTTATTCATAGAGGCTTTCTTCAACAGTAAGCTTAAACTTAAAGCCAAGTTTTAATTACAAGGCTAAAGAAAATATATGTACATATTCATAGTTGCCCCTTTTTTATTTCATTCAATACAAAATATCATAACAAACACAAGGTGTGTTGCTATGTTATAATTATTTGGATGTTGTTCAGCTGGCATGATTTAGGAGACCATTGGTGCAGCCAGTTTCACAACCAAAACAGAAATGGATTACAAAAGCAAGGATTGAGACAGACACTGAATTTTGTTTGGTAACCAGTATGTTTATACCCAACCTAAAGAACAAAGGGTATATCTGTTACTTTCAATGCCACTCAACCTAAAACATGAATTGTTGTTGCATATTCAACATAACATGAACTATAACTTGAACTATGAGTCTTCTAGTAAAAATTCAAATATTTCACAGCATCTCCCTTGATTAACTGTATGATGTTTTTTGTTATTTGTTTCTACCTTCTAGTGTTCTCCCTCCTGGTGTCCTTCCTAACTGTTTTGAAATGACTCCACGCTCATGTTTGCCGTTTAACTGCATGTCAAGTTATGTTGAACATACAATAGGACATATATTAAATATATATCATCTGTTGACACACCAGTATAATCAATATCACAGCACAGTCTATTTATATTCACAAACATTCTCACTCATCATTACTTTTGTATACAAATTGTAATTCAAATAGCTCAATAGATAATTGAATGCATTTATAATACAAAACTCTATTTTTACAAATAAATCTGATACTAACATCTCATAACATTTGTCTATTTAAAAAGTCTTTATGATGTACCTACCTAGCTTGGGATTATATACATTCTAATTTAAGTCTATTATCACAGTTACATGCTGAAAATTCATAGTGGGATGTGTTGAGTAAAAAGAGGATCCTACAAATTTCAGGAATAAAGCAAAACCACAACGACCAAAACCACAAACTGCTTTTATATAAGAAGCACTTGTTGTAATTAAACAATCTGTTTTTACAGGTTCCCCTTTTTATTGTGGTAGAGCATATGTTAGTTGGTATTTGCAATAAGATGACATACCACTGAACTGCATTCCAATGTAGTATTAACACACCTTATATACGTAAAGAAACTAAGAAAACGTTTCTATTGTAATAAGGAGTGCGGGTGGAGCCGCGTGTCTGTCTCCGGATTATTGTTCGGGACTGTTTATGTGTGTCAGACCATGCTTTGCAAACCGCTCAGAGCATGCAACTTGCAGAGACTTGCTCGAGACTGTTTGGCACTAGTACTTAATTGCTGGCACACAGGACTTACACGTGAGGCAATGCACGGGACTTTTATTTTTATGCATTATTATTTTTTGTCATGGTTGTCATAAAGTAAGTACAAAATGATAGTTACTAATAGAAGGTGGAGTCTTCAAAGTGAGAGGAAGTGGCTGCTGGGATCAGTGAAGCAACCTTGCCCTGCCTGCTCAAGGAAATAGAGACTAGATACATCTTGTATGTACCTACAGAACAGAAAAGGCTTGCAGTGAATACCCTCTGCTAAACTGTGGTACTGAAACTCAAACAGCTGCTCACTGTCAAAGTGTTTGCTGAGAAGCAGTCTGTAAGTATTCAGGATGAAGACTGTCATTATCCTGGCTGTCATCTTTTCAACTGGTAAGTATCACACATTATTTTGTTTTTTCGGTGTCATATTGGTTAGATTTATCTCCTCATTGCTGAAGAGTTTCCAGTGTTCCAATTTTGTACTCAAGCTTACCTACTGGAGAGGAACTCCCTAAAACATTACTTCTTTTAAAAAAGTTCCTCTTTATAAATTACAAAGCTGTTGATTTATCTATGTATTTAAATTTTGCAATTTTGAAACAGTGGGAAAAAAAGTTAATTTGGGGGAAAAAGTGTACTGTTATATTTAGAGTAACAAGCACACTGTGTATAACGCACATCTGAGATATATTGTGTTACATTACTTTTTTAACGCTGCTTTCTTGTATGCAAGCAAAAACACCATAGTATATTACATAGAATACATAAACTCATATCTGTGGGGCTATTTAAGGAGAGCTTGTGAGCTACTCAGGGGTGATGTAAGGAGTGTTGCTGAGAACTGTGCTGACAATCGTCTGAACCTGTTTGCTGCCTGTACTACAAATAAAGACAGTGCTGGTTTGCTGCACACCTGTGTCCTGATTCATTTGTCACTAGTATTTTGCTGTCATATATTGTTCACACAAAGAAAAAAATAATCTAGGTAAAGAGCCTTCTGTTTGCAATACCACCTAACCTGTATGTAATTAGAAGCTTACTGCTCTTGCATGGCGGTAAGACAGGCTAAATAACTTTGTTGTTATTATTTATTTATCTAGAAATTGAGCAAAAACCACCACAACAAATAGCAACCAAATGGCACACAGTCAAAGTAGCAAGATTTTTTGAAGATGTTTCTGATAGGCTTCCTAATACGACATCGTATTTGTGGTTGAGTCCATTGCATAAGAGGAGCGGGCATCGTTAAACAAATTCTCTATAAAAAGAACAATCAAGTGATAGTGTTTTTATTTAAGTAAATATGAATCTAAAATATATATTCTGCCATTTTTATTATGAAATGATAAGGCTGACATCTTGATTAGTATCTCACGAAAACACAGTTTAAAAGGTCATTTACATCGTTTCAGTTGTACAGTTTTATTTGCTTACGATTGTAAGTCGCCCTGGATAAGGGCGCCTGCTAAGAAATAAATAATAATAATAATATGTTGATTATATAACTGTATATACACAAATTTGACTTTGTAAACGATTGTAAATGAAGCCCATTCTGTTCAAATGTTTATTTATTCATATTATTTCAATTATAGTATGTCTGTATATAAACCGATAGCTTCTATTGTGTATATGCAATTTGTTATGTAGGCAATATAAACCCATTTATTAAAAAAAGACACTTATTTAAATCGTTTCAGTTGCACAGTTTTGTATGTATATGATATATATACACAAATTTATTTTCAAATATTTGTTTATTTCTGTTTTTGAAGTTGCACGTTATGTAATATGTCGGTATAGAAACACATTTCTGTTCAAATTATATTCAATTTGTTTGTCCTTTCTTAAATTCAATTGTTTGTCCTTTCATTATAATATTTGTGTTGTTTTTAATACGCTGGTCAAATTGACCGGTCATGGTTGTTCGAGGTATGCCTATAAACGCGGTCCTTCTACTGTCCCTATACAGCAGTTAAAGCTGTTACTGTTTTCTTGCAGTGCTCTGCAGTATGTCCTATGCAGATCATGTTTGTATGAGCCAAGGGGCCAATGTCAGCACACCTCCCAGTTCTGCAAAGGGACCTACCTCGGTGGACTCTGTGAGGGGCCTGCTAAACGCCAGTGCTGCCTGAATGGTAACATGTGCAGACCCTGTTTTTATTTATTTATACTACATGTACATTTTGAATGTTAGAATTGAAAGTCCAAACTAAAAATTCTGATCTGGGGATCGGCCAGTTTCTTGCTCCTTTTACAAGGAATAAAGAAGAGAGTAAACATTAAACAATTTTTTTTTATCAACTTCAAATACCGCTTAAAACTTACAAATAATAACAATGCTACGATACCTAGCCATATTTGATTTACAAAACTGACTGAATTTAGTATCATGAAAGTGTTAGTTTGTGATCTGATGTGTGATGTGTTGTGTGGGTGTTTTTTACAGAGGCAGCCCTGCTGAAGTTTGGAGTCTTATGCAATGGCTACAGTGGGAATGTTAAAAGGAGATGCGACAGCTATGGCTGTGGTAACTATGGAGCCAGACGGTAATGTCTAAATGCGTGTCACTAGGGAAAGCTTTTGCTCCGCCAGTTGCATGTTCAAGGCCTGGCAGAGCTCATTTACCCTGTTAGTATGTATGTATGCTTATGTCTATTTCTGACTATGTTTATGTACTGCAGCGGTGGTCATCTCCACAAAGGACTTGACATTAAGTGTTCAGATGGTTCCACTGTTTACGCTCCATTTGATGCTAAACTTAATGGCCAGGCTAGACCCTATGGTAATGGAAACCTAATTGATGATGGCATCAACCTCAGTGGCAAAGGTAAACATTTGGCCATCTACTGTGCTGTATATGCATAACGATGCACTATGTGCAACACACATATATATATATATATATATATATATATATATATATATATATATATATATATATATATATATATATATATATTCAAACTGTTTTAGTATATTTGGTGCTTGCTGTAATGAAATATCTGGCATTCAAATCTACATTCCTATAGACCATCAACGGGAAAATATAACAGCCCTGGTTCTATTTTTTTTTATGTAGCATTTACTGCACTTACTTTAAATTCTTTAAAAGCATCACAGAAAATCTATTTCCCCTCTGGTTGCATTTTTGAGATGTTGCCAGATAATATTAAAGAAATACGTTCAGAGAAAATACCACATATGTTGTGCAGAGAATTCAGATTTTACCCTTCATTTTAAGGCTCGATAGATGGCGAAAGTCCATTAAACAAAAGCAATCCCCGAGACATATAAAGAGGAATCAAATCTCTAACTCTTACCCTTTCTCTTGTAGGTCTGTGTGTCAAGCTCTTCTATGTGAAGCCCTTTAATTTCAGAGGCAATGTGAAGAAGGGAGACAAGATTGGAAACCTTCTCCCCATGCAGAAGGTCTACTCAGGCATCACGTCACATATTCATGTTCAGATGTGCGACAAGTCTGACCCCACCCCTTACCTGTGAATCCTGCAATGACACCAGCAGCGGCCCAGTCAGCTGTCCCTTACAGCACTTACCGCCTGCACAGCAGGCAGCTTCAGCAAGAGCAAGATGCAATGATTGCAATATGATACCATTTTTAAAACTCTATTAAATGAGCCTCTATAGAAATTGCAAAAAAAAAAATGCTTGCCTGGTGAATATTGTGTGGTTTCAATAGCTTGTGTGCATTTTTCTATTCTATTCATACAATAAAAGGTAGAAAAAACAAAAACATTCCAGAATATGAGCGTTTCAGTACATTTCCAAAAACTTTACTTAAGGTGTCCGACGCTGTGAATTTTAACATTGTTAATCCTCTTGTTAAATATTTTTGGTTGGAGGGGCTTGAATATAAAAATACTGCATTCTTTTAAAACACTACTGATGTGCCCAGTAGCTCACCTAGTAAAAGCAGTGCTGGCTGGGGACCAATAGGGAGTGCTGCATTGATGCAGGGTTTGGGTGGGGCCTCATTGTGATTCAACAACCACTACTGGTCAGCTGCCCAGCGAATCCAATCAGAGACTTCCCAAGCCTGAGACGATTGACTTGACAGCGGGAATGAAGGTTGCCCATTGATCTTCAACTGGGTCCCCAAGAGGCTAAAATGCAAAACACACTTAACAAAGCACAAATATGTCAAGAGGTATTCATTAAAAAATACTGATGTGTTAGAAACATTTAGAAGTATGTTCTTGCCATCCATCATCATTATAAAATCACACACGCACAGCTTCAGACAATTACTTTCCTTCCCCAATTAATTAACTGATTATCTAATTAAGTTGTCCAGTTTTCTTATGACAAGTAAGGTGAGAACTGTACACTGCCCCTATTGCACTCATTATTCACATCAAAGACAACCTATAATTGTGCTGTCAAAATGTAATACCACAAAGCCTAGTCTGAGGCCCTAGTTTTAAGTGCCTGAAGTTCACTGGTACAGTTTAATTTGACACTGATTGCCTTATAGTAATGAAAATGAAAAATAAACAGCATGCAGTAAAAAAGAAAAATTACAGCTATGAGAGACCAGAATACAACACCCAAATACAACACCCAAATTCAACACCCAAATGCAACACGATGGGCTTATGTCCCGCTCCAGTCCTTAAAGACTAATACTTAAAGAGCAAACAGCTTTAAGTGCCATTTGAATTGTTTTCAAAATCCCTTTGTTATTTGATGGTGTTTGCAATTCTGAGTTCTGTTTCTTCAACACTGAATCATTCTCATTTTTCTCTGAATCTGCCTTTACTTGGCTTTGAGCTTGCCTAGAAAATCAGGCCAACCTTCCCTAATTCCATTCAAATGACGTGGCAAGGTGGCTTTTCAACTGTGTCAGCCCAACCTACTCTACATATAGATAGATAGATAGACTAGGTGGGGCTGACACAGCTGAAAAGCCACTTTGTCACATGATTTGAATGAAATGAGGAAGGATGTTCAGTCCTGAGACTTAGGATTCTCCTGAAAAGATCAACGCATGTTCAAAGCGAGGCGAAGGCAGACTTACATGAAAATGGTAACTCAATATGGGAACGTCAGAATCCAAAATCACTCAGAATGATTGCAAATCACCTAAAACTGCAAGGGAGAAGTAACAAATCAATTATCATGACATTTGAAATGACTACTCTTTGAGTTGGGAATGGCTATCCTGTCAATATCTGTGACATAATATATTCTATTGTGAGGTGCATTAAAAACAACACACAAGCATAGACAGACATCTCAAGACCTGGACTCCATACAAAACCCCTGCACTATAACAGCTGGTTGTTGATTGTGTATGCTTTCAGGTGAAGTTTTATTTTTCATTTCTAATACTCTGGTATTTTAAGCAGTTGTTTTGCCTCTAATTCAGGTCCTGCTCTTGGGTTCATTAACCTGTTATCCTGCACTTCTCATCGTCGTGTTCAAGAAAACACATGTTGTGAGTAACTTGTCTCCAGATAACATTTTCCTATGTTAAGTGTTGCACTGGTCTGGGATGAAAATAATATAGTTTTATTAGATCATATTCAGGAGCAGAAAATGACCTTGCAATTACGTTTCTTTCTGTAACCATGGAAACAGCCAACATTGGGAGATAATGGAAGATAAAGACCGATTAAAACGATTCTCCATTGTTGTATGATCCCTGCGTAGTGCAATTTTAAATCAGTCAATGGCTTGAAAATGTGCAGAATCTGCATAGGGGCAGGTATGTTTCAGAAGGGAGGAAGCTAGTGTTCCTACTGCTAAAACAGTTTGTCACAGTCAGTGTAGTATGATACACTGTCGTTACGGATTCTGACCCTGTCGATGAGAGGATTTGAGGTTAAAAGCTCCAATACCACGAATGCAGACAAGCCTGGCTCTTTTGCCTAGTGGTTAAGACGCTAGCTTGCAATGTTCAAGCATCCAGTCTCTGCCCATTTACACATAGATAGACTACAGTGCGGAACAAATGATTTTTTAAAATTTAATTTAACATTAAACTGCTTCTGAATTAATAACCACTCAGATTTCACAAGAGGTACTACAAGAAGCCAACTACTTTTAAATGGCCTTCCCCCCCAAAAAAAATCTTCATTGATATATCATATCAATTATATCCCCCATGTTCATATTGTAGTGGTAATGGCTGTGACCTTATAGGAGTTTTACTTATGTGATCTGTTATAGCAGCTGTATACCACAAGAGGGCAGCAAAGGAAAGGCTATAAAGGAATAGTGGCCTAATACAACTCCGTCTGACTTGTCTATAATAAAGCTATTCTATGCACACGGCCATCCAGCTACCTGTTCTCTACCCAGTTTGCCCCTCCGTTGGTGAAGGCTGGCACAAGTCCACCTGTCCATTTTCGTTTAAACCTCTACCAATTTGCAAATGAAAACTAGGCTTTGATCCCTAAATAGCATCCTGTATGTACCTGAGCAATGTTTCTCGTCAAGTCCACCCCAACAGGGCACCTTTCCTACATGATAGTGAAACTATCCACAGTGTGTCTGTGGCTCAAAGTGCCTGTCACATTTCTTGGCCAGTATACCTTGTACCTCAATCTGATTGTGCATCTGTGTCACACACTTGAATGCCTCTGTACAGTTCTATAATAAAGAGAGTAATAGGTGGCAGGGACTGTAATATAACAGTGTCAAGTTCCCTATAGGCAATCTAATGGGATAAACATGAATTCCCATCAGATCCTCTGAGATGGAATTATAGCCTTGAACACTTCCTGTCATGTGCTTTTTTAAAAATATATATACGGTGTACCTTATAAAGTTTTTATGGTATTTTAAAACATGTAATTGACAGAAGCATATCGGTTCTATATACTAAGTAAAGTTACTAATATCAAAGTCAATTACATAGCACAGATAAAAAGCATGCATTTTTGTTAAATTTATACAGGGAAACGGCTTCAGTATATATCATGAGAATATATTAAAAAAAAAAAGTTTCAGGAACCAATAGTTGAAAATATCTTTGTTTCAAGTCAATAGGTGTATTTTTTTTTTTTTTTTGCATACCAGTACAAACCAGTAGAAACTCAATCAAACTAGTTTGCCAACAGGCGCTGTAACCAGCAGCCCAACTTATTTCTGAAGTGGGGGCCTGAGCCCTGAACTAATCTTCATTGGAGTTGCTGGCTGAGCTAAGCTGCTGCCACTGCAGGGTTATTGAGTAAGGTAATTAAATCCCGGAGCAGTGTTTCACAACGCGCTGCCTTTTTAAGAAAATGATTAAGGTTTCCTAAAACCGTCTGCTCACCAGCAGGAACCAATTGGATGTGCTGAATTGGAAAGTCTGCAAGGCAAGTAGGACAGGATGAAATCCACTTTAAACAATATTAACAGGTGTAGTCTTCCTTGCTTTCTGCACTTGCAAATTTTATTTCCAGCCTATCTGTATATTCACAGATATAAAAGGAGACCAGAGTATAATTAAAAGGGACAGTTCCGTAATAAGAGTATAACCCTGGCTTTGTACACCAGTTTTAGCTGCTTTCATTTGTGAAGATGGCAGCTAATTCTCCTGTTCATATTAACACAGCAACATTCGCCGCTAAGAAAAATCTGGGTGGACATTTTCTTTAAAAAAATTAATTAAATAAAAACAAGTGCTGATACAATATGACACTACCAGCTGTGAAATAGCTTTGCAAATAGGATGCACTTTGTAACAACGCAGTTACATTTCAAGTTAAATTATAAATAATTTAAACGAGGAATGATTTTGTCTAAAATATTGGGGTTTTACTTATTAATGATTCATTGATTAATCACACCTGAGGGCTTTGATCGATTAAAAAAAAAAGATTGATTAATCTTGTCTACCTGAGTGCGGTATCAAAAAAAACAGTGAGCGAAAAAAAGAAATCTTGGAAAATGTCCAGTTACATCCAGTTACATGTATGCAAATATTTTCAAACTGTCAAATTACATGTAAGTAAATATAGAAATATGGCATTTGAAACATTTGCAATCAACAGCATTGTGTTAATACTTTGTATTACTTGTAATTGTCTTTTAATACAATTTCATATCACTAGCAAACAGGTGTGATTAATCAATAGAAAATGTCCAGATTAAAACCCCAACTATAATATATACTTTTTTGCCCTACCCCTTTAAAAGCTGTTGTGTAAACCTGCATTGAGTATTTTAAGTAGACAAGCAGTGAT